>WEKX01005334.1:949020-1059365 GCA_013390025.1 Pitta sordida | reverse complement strand
AAAAAAAAAAAAAAAAAAAGGTGGTTGTTGTTTTCAAACCCCAATAATACTGCACTGAGAGTCTTAAAAATTAGACCAGGAACTTGGAGAGGACTAGGAGAATTTGCCAGAGGCAATAAACTAAAAAACTGATGTCCTGATATCAACAAGCAGGGGAACCTGGAAATACATATCTGCATTCTGCCTGGCAATCAGTCAGAGCTGAAGGCAGAATTACTATAGTGGTTCTGACCTGTAGATCTTAGTTCACAGGTTAGTTCTTGACCAGTAACACTCTGTGACTGGGAATCAAAACACAAGAGCTCCTGGAGCTCCAGGGCATGGAGTTTACAGTCAACAGTGACAGAAAAAGTGATATTGTTTATTTTAAAGGTAAAATTCATGTCTACCAAGCTATCAGTCCAAAACCTCTAGCCAACTAAGATAAAATCCAAACCCATGAAGACTTTTGCTTCACATCCATAATCTTCAGAGACTTCCTTTCTGCTAACACTAACATAGTACCCTCTTTGGCAAGGAAACTTTTACAATTTTTCCTTAGGAAAGAGAGAAGGCAGATGACAACCAGCTGCACTCAAGAGCTGTGCAGACACCACTGTGTGTGAGGACCTAGAAGGTGCGCCAAGGATTACAGGCAGAGTTTCTGTCCCTCTGCTGTAGCCATGCACAGCCAAAACAGAAACAGGAAACTGGGTGTAAATTCAAATGACTAAACAACAGCCCAGACTTTCAGGTATGATGAGCAAGTTGCTTATGTGATTTTTGGTTGTCAAGTTTAAGACTTCTTAAAAGACCTAAGCAGCTGGAAGGCTCCACCCTTGCTGGAAAATCTTCTTCAGGCTGGGCAATCTTAAATAATGTAAATAATTCACAGACTAACTGGGTCTCCTGCAAGGCCATGTTTCTTGGGAAAGTCTAGTAAAAACGGTCAGGATTTTGGAGGATAAAGTCAGAAAAATCAGTGGGCCGAGGACTATTACACTCTTCCAGAGTACTCTGTCTTCTATTGAAAGTCAAAGCATGTTCGGTTTGTATGGATAAAACAAAAAAAAAAAAAAATCAGCAGGAAGCGGGTTCACAGCTCAGAGCAAGAGATTTGAGCACCCTGCGTAGGGACATCAGTATCCAAGAAACACCTCACTGAAAGAATATCAAGTTGCGTCTTATTTTTGCTTGGCTGGCACTTTCACCAGTCTCAAGAATTTGGACAAATACCTTACACTGATAAATCACTACATCAAGTGAGACCCAACAGCAAATGCTGTTGTGTTTCTAGCGGTAAGCAATCAATCTAGCATCCTGTGTCAGGATTAAGTATTCATGAAAAACTGAAATGGAAATGCGGAAGGAATTGAGCCTGAGAAGAAATGTAAGCAGTTTCACAAAATGTTTGCTCTACAACCTTATCCAGTAGGAACCAATTTCTCCAACACTCAGCAGTCTCCAGGGCTCATTTCTGCACTGAAAGCAGTGATTGTGGATTTAACCAAGAAAACCATACTCAAGCTTCCCTGGATACATCCCTATAACCACACTGTGAGCTGAATCAGCTCCTCGCCTCTCCAACCCTTTCCAACATTTGTTGAACAGTGGTTCCCATCTATTCTGAAGAACTGACAACTACAACCCATAATAAAATCTGGCAAAAGGTACATCCTGGCAAGTAAGAGACATCCAGCTCTGCAGCCTAGCTATCGAGGGTCTGGAATAAGCAGGCAGTTGGCAAAGGTCTTGGTTGAGTTTCCCAGTTTTGATCCTCCATGATTAGAAATTTGTTTCCAAGTTTCTGAAGCTCAGACTAGCACATGGTATCAAAGCTAACGAAGCAGGAAAGATTTCTGCATACCAACTAAGCTGCTAACCAGTTCTATTCTGTCTTCTGGCAGATGTCCAGCATTTACATTTACCCATTTAAGTTGTAATTTTTATCTGCGAGTTGCAAAGTCACTTCCCACTTGCAGTTCTGTACACTGCCCCACTGCTGCTGGTTTCCTGAAAAACCCAAGAGGACGAGTATAGGGAGGATAGGAAGTGTTGTGTGAAGTGTCAAGGCCATTTTGATTTTAAGTTTCTTTTCCAGGCTGGATTGCAGGAGAAAGGTGGTCTCAAGGGAAAGAAAATGAACATATGTACTCAGTAAATTCTTGATCCTTCATGAAAAACCTTGGCCCAAAACCAGCTATGGCTAATAGCCCAAAGTAAAGCTAGTGGGGAAAAAATTTCTCATACAGGAACGAAACAGTTTAAAAGTTGAACTTAAAGCCTTCTCTTGAATAGATGTCCAAACCACATGAATTATTTCATGCACGAAGTAGCTAGACGAAGAGCTAAGAAACAACAGCTGTATATCTCAAAAAACCCAACCCCCTCTGTATAAAATGATAACATTATAAAGGTATCTCACCACTCTCACACTGAGATCCACAGAGCATGGGGCACCAGCAAAGAGATATGTAAAGAGATGTGTACCTACTCTTCCTGCATGTCCCTTTCTCCACATAGACCTTCTCCAACATGCAGTAAGTGACACTGGAGAAACTTTGTGGAGATGTTTTAGAGGCCATGGAATTAGCCTCATATATAGCCCTCCCGTAAGGGCAAATTGGATACCGAGCAAAAGTCCTTGCTATGGACTTTGATAAAAAGTAAATCAAAGCTAGAAATGTTAAACATAAAATATTTTCTTCCTTAAGAACCACAAATGAACACCAAAAAGAAACCCCACCAAAACCCAGCAATATAAAACCCCAACACCCTCAGAAGATCTCCCAAGCCCCAAATCTCTGTCATTTGTAACCAGCCAGAGGAGATGTTCATGTTCCTCCCCATAACAGAAGCCAGGGAGCCTGTCCCATAGGGAAGGATCAGAGGATGAAGCCCTCACACTTCCAGCAAGGAGAAGCGGCACCATTTTGAATGAAAATGTTTAGATTCTTAATGAAATTATTGTGCCCATAGGAAATTGAAACTTGAGCAAAAGAGAAGAATAACTTTCAGTAAAACAGTCCATTTTTTCCTTTATTCTATTTAAATTAGGTTTTTTACCAGACACAGAAGAACATAATTTCTGCATGTATTCTACTTGTAGTCTGACCCTGTCTCCACTAGGAAAAAAACCCAAATCCACCAAAAAACAAACTCATCCAAAGCTGTCTCCTTGAAAAAAAAAAGATGAAATTATCTTTCCCACAGTTTGAGACCTCAACCAAAGATTTCCATAACAAAAGAACAGAGAATAGTTAGACCCATTTAGAGCAACTGAGATTTGGCCCCCAGACGTTCAGAAATCAAAACCACACAGCAGATGCAATTATGTCTCACAGCAGAAATAAATATTCAACTTACTGCAGGAATGTCCCGATGGACAACTTTTCTACAAATAAATTTCAACTAGAATCCATCTAGTTTTGTAACAGATGCTTTGAGTTTGAGTCTGCTTGTTCTCAAAAGCATGAGACAATGACTGACCATAAGCCATATCTTCCTATCACCTTCATTCACATATCAACTTATAAACTGCTGGATGAAGTTAAGTAGAATAAATCTCATTTTTAGGATTTATGAACCATTTGGAAGAGTTCAGCCCTCTCTGACTTTATTTTGTTCTGGTCACTAAGGCACATTCACTAACTAAAGAATCCCTGAGCAGTTTCTAGGGATCATAACACAGCTATTAAAAGCCTTTTGGATCCAAACAGTAGTTATCCAATGCCAATCTATCTTTTCAGCTCTTGACAGGCACCACATAGGCAGACATCAAAAAGAGCTGGGTATTTGATGAAAATTTTACCAAGTGACCTGGGAGCAGCAGAAAGGCAATGGACTTCAGTGCTTGCACAGGGTTCAGCTTGTGGGGCACAAACTGGAAGTTCCTCTGATGTACCACCACAAGATTAATGCTCAGTATCTTTAATCATTCCCTACAATATTTGAAATATGAATAAATATAAAGCCTCTCAAATAAACATTGTTTATAATCTTGGACAGAAAACAATGTGGGAGTTAATGTGCATGTAGAATACAATTTTAGAACTTCCTATTTTCTTGTTTCTTTGAAAGGGTCTCAATGAAAATAGCACTGTTCTCTGCTCTCTGAGTTATCTGTCAAAGGGAAATGTTTCTGTGAATGCCACCAGCTGTTTTATATTGTAATTAGGGGGTTGGTTTGTTATTGGTACTTACAGAAAAATGTATTTTACTGATAACTACAGAATAAATATTTATGCCTATTAGTTACAGCTAAATAGAAATGGTTCAGAAATAGCTTTAATCAGTTGTTATTCTACCTGCTAGCAGTTTAACTACTTTGAGTAGGGAATAGCAAAGCTGAGTAGGAAGCTTGTGTCAAAATTCCTCTCCAGGGAAAGCACCTTGGTAGCCAATTCATTTGAAATTGCACCATGTGTTGGAACAAGGGATAAATCTGGATGTCAGACCAGAGAGATGATGGAGCTTGAGTAACTAACAAGAGTAGAAGAGATGTCCACAGCTGTAACCACAGGCCTGAGTCAGAGAACAAACAGAAGACCTGCTTGGAAGTCCCATACCTTCAAAAATAAACAAGTATTTTTAGCCAAAAATAACTACATTGTCATTGGGAGCTTGCTTGTATGGAGCCTGATGATTGTGGTAACCTCATGTGGGACAAGAGGAGCAGTACGTTGTCCCGTCAGTGCTCTAAGCTGACCCAGCTGTTCTGGCAGAGCTGTTGTACCCACACTAAATCTGACAACTGCTGTTTAATAGGAACATCTGCATTCAGGTACACAGGCAGCAGCAGTGAATCTGCGTGTCCAGTGAACCCAGCTGCTGGGAACTTATTCCAAGGAGAGCAGATTGGTGGTGGGAATGCTTGGAGGCTCCGCTGAGTCTTGGGGTTACCTGCTGCTGGGGTGGGGAACACAAACCCTTTGAAGGGGTTTTAATTTTCTTCCAGGTACTACAACTACATGAAATCCTACCATTTTTTGGCCTATCTTAAATTCTGTACATCTCCAAAAGACATGACCCCGGTGACTGAAGAACTAATTGCCCTGCACTCCTGGATGAAACAACTATGAAGTTTGAAGCAGGGGGGGCGGGAAGGGAAGAAATTATGATGGAAAATAAAAAAAGGTGCAACTTTTTCCTTGCATATTCCCATGTGCACAAGTCAAAATCAGGGCTTTCAAATAATGCCTCAGGACAAGCCTTTGTTTTTCTTGGAAGCTTCCATTCAGAAAACTAGACTAATAGATTTGGGCCATGAAACAGCCCAAGCTTTTGGATTCTGAGAGGAAAGGATTTCAATGAACTCTCAGTGAACAGACGCCTACCATCTGTCAGCTATTGGACAGGGTTACCCCTTTAATTCTCCCCAAGAACTTGGTTGTGTCAGGTATCAGAAAATATCCAACCAAGTCGTGCCAGGTATCTCCAGCCCCTTCACGATCTCATCCTTTCCTTACAGATTAGAAGCATGGTCTGCTCAAGGTCATGGCACAGTCACAAGATCAACTCCCTCTCCTTCAATCTTCTCTCCATGACTTCCCACTCTGCCCTTCTGCTGCTGTGTTCTCTTCCCCAGCACACTAAAAGGACAATGCTGAATACTAACACTGACCCCCAGCCTGTTCAATGGCTTCTGCAGGGCCAAACCTCCGACTCAGGTTTTCAAGCTTGGATCCACAGCGCACTTTTAGGATGGTGAACATGTTAATCAGGGAGAGTTACGCGGTCACGTAATCCTGGTTTTCTCTGCTGCCAGTGAACCATCTTTCACAAGAAGAATTATCCATCTATTTGTCCTATCCATAAGAAATGCATAGCCAGTATTTCCTAGTCTAATTTAAGTCAGTTTTCATTAAGCCCTTTGTTTCTACCATCTGAAGCAGCAAGCTTTGAACAGAGTATTATAAACGAAGATCATTTTACCTTCACTCCTCATAGAATAGACTCCTGACTTAATCTAAAAAAATTAAGAAACTGAGAAAAAGGAATCAGACAATGATGCTATTAGAGTTCTATATCATTGTAACCTGAAGTCATTTTCTGAATGGATCAAGAAAGCATAACAGACAAGTGGCTGAGTAATACCACAGACGACTGTCTTAATGAGAAATATTTTTCCTATTTTCGTCAGTGATGTATCCACAGACAATAATAACGATAGCATGGAAATAATTTCTTTAATTACTGTGTGATAGAATATAATAGAACAAAATAGCTATTGTTGGCTGGGATTAGGATCAGATGGATGCCTCAGAAGGAAATCTCCGAGATGCGGCTGGACAAACACCAGGCACAAATACATGCAGAAATTCCATGAAGCACTTTATTAGTGGGGGCATTCACTGAATGGCAGCTGATAAGGTTTTCAATAACATGGACACTGCTAGTTGTATAATGCTCTGTAATCTAAACATAATTAAAAGTGTTAACAATTTTGTAGCCTTTATCTGAACGCATTTTTCCCACATGCTTTAGGTGACCGGGTCATAATCCAAAGACAAGCAACTCTCTTGTTTTGCACTATTAGTCTAGTGAGGGGCAATTTTTTTCCTGTGCACAGAGGTCATTGTACCCCAGGCAACATCTCATGTCGGTATCTTCCACAAATCCAGGATGCACCAAAACAAACACAGATGGATTACATGTTGTCCATTAACTCAGCATTCCTCTTCCTTTCCTTAGATGCCAAAAAATAATTAAAGAGCACTTGTGTGAGAGTGCTGGTAATGCATTCATATAATTTGGCAATTATCTTGTCAGCTACCTTTATTAGATTCTCAGTACTGTAAATTGCTTTAAAGTATGTGCTATATGGCTCTGAGCTTACAATATCAAATTAGGCAGTTGCAAGCTCAGCGATAAGTTTTAATTGTAAACAAATTTTGGTGAAGTTCAGGATGTGTTTACGTTAAACGTTTTTTTCCTATTTAAAGTCCAAAAGAGAAATCTTTCCTAGGAGGTTAAATGGGATTTTCTTCTGCTCTGCTTTTTCAAGAGGAACTCAGTTTCCTTCCTGTCACACATACAATTAAACCAATTTTGAAAGATTCAGTGTGTCCCAAAAGCTCTCTTTTAGGGATCATAGGGCACACCAGTGGATTTTAAAAATCTAAGCAGAAGAATATCACCCCAAGGGAGGGGAGTAGGAAAGGAGGTACATACATCTGACTCTGGGAGCCCAATGTAAGAGAAGCCTTCACCCCAAACCAAGAGCCAGTGGTGACAGATCTGGGCCACTGGCAGGAGGGATATAGGGCAAAAATGCCAGGATCCCCCCTTGGTAAAGTGACAAAATTGGAGACACACAAGGACTAAAAAAAGTGAGATTTTTGTGAAGAACAACATTACTTAATAGGGGAGAACTAAATGATTGACTACAACATAATCATGATCTTAATGTACCCCAAAACACCTTTTCTTTTTTCCATCCTCTAACTCAGTGAATGTGAAAATTACAGTGCCAGCTTACAAATTGCTTGTCTGGCTCCATTTCTCTCATGCTAGATACGTATTTTAAGGAAAGATTTATCTATCTCCAGCTTCCAATACTTTCTGACACACCAAGATAGACCGTAACAGCCAAGCCCAACTCGTGCTGTCACGCTGGGAGGCACAGAGTGTGTATGAGCCATTAAAGCCTATTCCAGTGCTACTTGGAGCACTGATGGATACTTGGAGCATAATTACTAGCACACTTTAATTTTCAATTTCTCATATGCTGGGATAATTGAATGCACAATAAAACAACTTGAATTGTTTGAACATTGAATGTGCATCATGTAAATATAGGTGCTTTTCAGGGTTTATTCTCCTCTGCTATCTTCCTAACACTTAGGTACATGCAAAATCTTTCTGTCCTATAATGTTTGGGGGAGTTTTATTAATTATAGGCAAGACTGAACATACTACCTTTTCCCATGGGGAAGTTTCCTTCCTGGATACAACTACAGACTGAGTGCAAGAGAAGTACAGGTGTGCACAGGTTAAGAAAATATTCTTCTTGTCTTTGGGTGCATCTCCCAATTCCAAATATATTGGCGAGTGTTTTTCCATCAAAACAGAGCTTGAATGTGGGGATATTATGCTTGATTTCACAATGAGGCACAATTACAGCACTCAATTTGCAAGGCCTGATTTCACAATGCTGGCAAAATCATACACAGCAGAGACTAACGTCCTCCTCACTCAACCGTGTCTCCGTTAGCTTTCTGCCTGCATGATGCTACAAGGAGCACTTCAGAGATGGGCTGAGGCAACATTGCACTTCAAATAACACATCTGGGCACACAACTTGGGGTCCCAGATGCTGGAATGGGTACTTGGGCTAGAATATGAGCTAAACACTTATAAACTTCTGCTTTGAATTCCTACCCTATTCCAGGATAGGTGACATTAAAGTGACACATGAGTAAGGTGCCCAGGAGTCTATAGTCTGCTTTCATAAATGGCTTAGGAACACTAACAGTAAACAGATTTTTATTGTCTAGAAATGCCAACATACAGCTGGTGTTTCAGGTGTCCCAGGCACTTTAGAAGAATTTCACTAGGCCCATAACAAATTTAGAGAGATAAACATCTATTTAGATAGTTAAATGTACCAAAATACTTGGGTACCTTGCCATCACAGCAGGATCTAACATCCTAACCCAATTATTTACTCTGTATTTAAACAATACCTTGTAATTTCTAGAGCCTGGAGCCCAGTATCTCTGCTTCCAAGTGAGTGTCCTAAGCAATACACTCCAGGCTCCCTTTCATCCTTTTTTTAATTATGCATTGAAATTCAGAACAATTATACCTGAAGAGGCCTCTCCCATGCTTGCTTTGTAGCCAAATGGTTTAGGAACACGGGATGTGGGTAGAGTGGGGAACTGCTCAGTGGGAACCCATAACCAGAGGGAGAAGCTCCCTAGTCCTGGAGCTGGTGGGTTTAACAAGGCTGGACTCAGGGTTGTCTTCTCTACCAATTTCAGAGGAGAGCAATAAATCATTTTCCCTGCAGTATTTTGGTCAGCTGAAAATACAGGTAGCATTATTGTTGGACCAAGTGGTGTTAATTTCAAAGCCACCGCTTGCCCTGTTTGTCAGGGGAGGAAATACTGCAAACAAAACAGTTCAGCTTTTTTGTTGGCATTAGTACTGCCTTCTGTAAGCTACCATCATTTATCAAAGCAGAATCAAGCCCTTTTATGACACTCTCACAACTGCAGATATTTCACAACTAGAATTGATCTCTGCCAGCTTGCTTCCAGACCTCAAGTTTAAACTTGAGAGATATTGTGTCTAATCCTTGAAACGTCATTAGTAGTTATGAGTCTATTAACACTTAATACTTAAGCCACTGTATTTTGGCTAAAAACTTGTGAATCCCCTCAATGTCACTGTCACTTAGACTGGTTAAACAAACAGACCAGAATATCCTCCCCCCAGGACAAATTGTACCCCAGCATGACTGTCCTCTGTCCTGCTGAGCTAGTTCAGGTGGCAAACTTTGCCTTAGCAATGCCACATCTTGGGAATGGGATTAAGGGATAAGAAACAACCATTGTAGGGCCTCTGCTAGAGGTCAGCTCACACATACTTCCCCCGATGTGTCTGGCAGACTCAGAGAGGCAAATCCATAATCACAGCAGTATGCAATCTGAATGGTAAATTCAGACCAGATACAATTGCACCGTCAGTAAGCAAATAATCATCACTTATTTACAAAAAGCTCCATCGCAGGGTGACAGTTCTATACCTCCCCAAAGATATAGAAGCTACAAATGCCATTACGCACTTCTTTGAAACGGCACAGAGGATAGTCTCCCACCAAACATACAGACAACTACCTTCTTGGAAAAAATCAAATGAAATTTGTTATTTCATCTAGCAACAAAAGGTCTTGCACAGAGGGAAAATGATTCGCTAAATAATTTCCAAGTGGTGAGTGGCTCTGGAGGTAAGAGCCCTGCCTTTGAACCTAAAAGGGAAAACCTAGAATCCTGGCCAGTAGACAAAAATGTCTGCCTCGGTGCCAGAGGCATCTCAAGGTAAGCATGACTAGCAGCTCTTTGTCCAAATAACAAACCTTTGAAGATGAAGGCATTAACTGAGCTCTGACCTGGAGTTGTACCACTTTTTAACTGTTTATTTCTGTTTGTATATGAAGTCTAGATAAAAAGCAGCCACCAGACAGAAGAAGGGGAGGCTGCAGAATCAATTACATAAAATATACTTGGGAAAATGTCAAAGTGAACAGAAGCTCATGAAGTAGAGCTAGGGCAGAGGTGAAGGCCAGGATGAGCTACGTGGTACAGAATTCAGGCACGGGGAGCAAAGATTATCGTGCACCACTTTTGTGTAACAGTTTCCCAGGGCAGTAGGTAGAAAGGATCTGAGCTGATCCTGCATCCCCCTAAAATTTCCCTTTCCCTTGAAGTGGGGGAGGGGATTGGAGCAGAACCAGCTGCACGGAGGCCACCCTAGCATTGTGCTCCAGGGAGCAGCTCCACTGCTCCACAGAGCAAGAGGACAGCTTGCCCTAGAACTGCAATTGCCTTCTCAGAGCAATTTTACTCACTAACTTATTCAAGATATTACAGTGGAGGGAGCGCTTTGTTGTATAGTTCCCAAGAGAAACAGTGAATTACCAACAGTTATCAAATACTGGACTCAATGGCTGAGGGCACATTGCAGGATATTCCTTCGCTCTGTGATACGTTTTCATTGAGTTTGTGTTATTAACCCACACTTAAGATAATGTCAAGGAAGGAAATCATACCTAGGATCTCTGCTTTAAAACAAACATTTACTACCACTACTTCCCCACATCCCTGTCTGACTTAAGACCAAACAGGCATTGCTTCCCACAGCCACCCACACCGTGCGTAATGCAACAACACCTTCTCTCTGGGGCAAAGAAACAACGTGGGAGCTGGAACTAGTTGAACAACAAGTGGGGAAAGAAAAGGCTCAGCTACAAGTCATTTCACATCCTCATCCTGAGGGCTCACTAGACTTCAGCATGTTTAGAAAGTCAGACCCACCTTCATTAAATAAAGATAAGAAAGGATATCTCCCCTGCCTGAGGGACCAGCTTTCCTCTTCTACCACACCACCTCCCAGATCAGCCACTTAACAGATGAAGTCCTACACACACCTACATGCTGCAAGAATCAACTGAACCCTGAAGACTACAACAGCATCCTCAGAATTTATGTGTTCTCAATCCACGAGAAAGGGACTGATACAAGGATCCTAGTGTAGGATTGGAGAACAACATACCAGTAATATTCCAAGCAACAAACTGTGTGATAGTCTTCTCTGCAAGAAACAGAGATGAGAAGGAAAGAGATGGAAGCAAATGAATGGAATGAGGCACGGATAAGAAATCGGGTGGGCAAAACCAGAATCTACTCCAAAGGGACACAAAATAGGAGACACTTGTCTGTTCTGCAAGTATTTCAGAGGCATTTAAGTGGAAAAAGCCAGTGGGAAGGATATTGACTGTGCCTTTGCCAGGGAATAGATGTGCTCTTATTTGAAGACCAGGAGACAGAGCCAACACCAAGGCACAAATAAGGAGTGTGACAGGTACAGCACCAGTGACAGATGGTGAGGATTGAGCAGCAATTTTTGTGAGCTCCTGAACCAAATCCCCAGCAGAGACCCGAATTTCTGGCTGGGCACATTTGATAAAAAGAAGTAATTTTCCTGAAAGAGAGACTTGAAATTTTTACAGTACAGAGAACAATGCAACTTTTGTCACTCCAAATTTAGCACAGTGCCCTCTTCAGCTGGATAAAGAGACAAAATGCAGGGAACAACACAAAAGAAGATGGATCTCCAAAACACACTGGAAAGAAGAAACACCCTCACAAACACCAGACTGGGACTCTCAATCATGAGCCTACACCAGAAGCTGTAATTGAGAATTTCCTCTCAAAACTCCTTTTTTCCAAGCACAGAACATCTCCCTCCATGCCCCGAAGCAGAACTTTCCCCATTCTAGCTGCTCCTGCTACTGCAGTGTGGTTGCTCTTGGTAGGCTGAGCAGAGGCTACACTTTCAGTGAATCAGAGCCCTCCTCTATGGCCACTGCTCCATGAGCAGCAGACCCCATGTCAGCTTGGACCTCAGATGTCAACCACATGCCAAAAAACCCCAACTTTTGTCTTCAACAGGACAAAAATGACCAATAAAAGTAGGGTGACTACTTTAGCTCTCTGGGGTCTTGCCTGCCTTTCTGCCCCAAGCAGCCTTGGGAACTAGCTTGAATTTAGATATAAGAGTTAACAGTTCTCCACAGATTTTGTTTTGCCTGTGTGCTCCCAGGAGTCAAAGTTCGGAAGCCCATTGCAAGGCACTGTAAATATTACTCCAGAGTGCTATTGAAGAAAGTCATGTAGAAATGCACAGGACTTACATCTTATAGCTGCAGTACATTTTGCCTAACCCTCACAAATCAGAAACAGACTCTCTGCAAAATCAGGGGAAGAAAAAAAAAAGAAAAAAAAATGAGATTTATACTGGCACCCAGAGGCTTGTGGGCATAGTTCAAGAATATGAAAAATTATGTGCAGTATTCACATAGAGGCAAAAGGGACTTAGCCACAAAAATGTCCACGCAATTCCACAACTGCAACATATACAGGGTGAGCAGGGGACCTTCTGGGCTAGGGAAAAGGAAGAGGCCACTAGGATTGAGGCTCAAGGGTGGGTGAGAATTGGCCTGAAGAAGCAACTAAAGTTAATACAGCTGATGAAAAAGGAATCTTCAGCACTTTCCTTTGTCTGCTTATCCATCTTGCCTCCCCTCAACTATGCAGGGACACTTCGCAAAAATCACTCCAAGTTCAGCTGAAGAGTTACGACTGCACCAGACCTCTGGACAGACACCTTTATCCAGAACTGAAGCTGTCTTACTGTAATACAAGGCAGTGCAGCCCTTTTAAATCCACACTCTAACTGCCCTGGATTATGTCGTCTCAACATCCTTGGGCAGGCAAACCACTAAACTTCTAGACAGATCCACCAGACGTATTTTCACAGTATCCATCACTCTCACAGGGCTTTGTGACACAGGAGAGGAAAAAAAAAATGACAAGTCTTTCTCGCTTCACAGAATCACAGAGTATTCTGAATTGGAAGGGACTCATAAGGATCATTGAGTCCGACTCCTTCAAAGTAGTCACAGGCAAAAAAGTGGAGTATCTCATTGCCAGCATCCAAGAATGAGAGCTTTTTATCCTCTATTCTCTTTGCTGCCGGGAAGTCACAGAAAATCCCTGAACTTGCCCCTCCTCAGTGACCCACTTGCCAGGAAGGCTGCTCTCCCTGTCTGGGAACCACCGAATTAAGCAATCAGGTCCCAAAGCAGCTGCCAGCCTGGCTTGAGCAAGGGATAAATAAGACAAAATCAGCTCAAAGCAAGACCCCACAACCACATGACATTTCCAGACTGACTGCTAATGTATCCGTCTCCAGAAAGGTGCAAATTAGGGAATGGCCCATTCATTGCTACATTTTAAGTGTTCCTGCCTTTGAAGACAAGCATACACCGGAGACAGTACATCACATTATCTATCAGTTGAATTGGATCGATGTTGCGAAAGACTTTTGGAAATTATTTTCTTCCAAACAAGAATAATATGTTTTTGATATAAAAGAGGTCTTCCAAACCAAAATTTTACCCTGGACAGAGCTAATTCAAGTGCTTCCAACTTCCCAATTCACAGTGGGAGAGAGAAAACTGTTGAGTGTAAAACAGCAAGCACAGCTTAGCTGGGACCTCTCAATATAGTTAAGAAGGGAGTCACAGACACCACCACTAAACCGGTCATTCATCAAAACCATTCTGGCCACAGACACCACAAGTCCCGTTATCTTGCTGCCAGACACTACATTTTCCCATATCAGTCTGCCTTGCAGCCTAGTCTCCTCGTGGTCTCACAGTCTTAAGAATTTTGGTCTTATATGAATTTATTTTCTTCTTACAGGCATTTTCACTTCATCCACCAGTTAACAGGGAGAAGAGAACGCTTGGGTAGACCAATTCTACATTTTTCAGAAATAACTTGCTGGCTCTTGGAAAAACAAAATATTTTTCCCTATCTTTGGGGGGTAAAGAAAGAAATAATCTGCATAAAAACGATGACAAATTTATTTTACTGACTTTCCTCTTTCTCCAAGAGACCCTCTTTTCAATGGATAAAACGATGGTGTTTTTAACAGGGTGTCTTCCTCAAGAGACAGAGCAACAAACAAATTTCAGAGGAAAAAAAAAAAATCTCCTTAAAATCAAAACAGTAAAGAGAGGTTTGTCCCAGATGAGAGGCACAGGGGGCTGTGTTAACCACGTCACGTAGCGCATGATTGGTGAGCTGTTAGATGTTACAGCAACAAGACTCTGCAATCGCATATGCAGAGCAAAAAAAAGCAAGTTTTTTCCCAATACAGCCCTGAATTATACAAGTGGCTCTAGACAGAGAGCTCTCACCACCATCCAAGGTGGCTCAGCATGCACCCCTCTGAGGCACCCATTGATGAACCAAGTTTTGCTTTGCGAGATGCTCTGGGTAAACAACAGACAATGAGTTGTTCTGGTTCAGGCCTCTCACTTGGAAGGACTTACACACCCAGAACAGCTTCCAAACATCACTTTTGCTGACAGCAAGGGAAATAAAATAACTCCTAAAACATTTGCACCAGTGCTCCTGCTTGGTTTGTCCCAAGTACATGAGCAAATGCTCTACAGATACATTGTCTCCAGCTGGGGAAAGTGGATGTAGCTCCAGTGACCCGCCCTGTGCTTAAACCATCTTACACCCACTGGATCCAATGTATTTTCCATTATGTTACAGCAACTGATACAACAACCATTCTGCTTTATAGTGTCTGTGTATATCCGATTAATTCTTCTTTCTCGCAGGAAGTCCAGCAGCCATAGACTACCGTTTTATTAGGTAGAGTATAGCCAGATGATTTCAATAAAGCACTTATAAAAGAGACTAGTTTCCTGGTATTATAATAAAGAAACTACTTGAAGGAAATAATTTCAGATGATAAATCTGCTGCCATTCACCAACACTTGCATAGCTGATTAGAAACAGTGCATTGTCCCAAGCATGTCCCCTCTGACTCCCGCTGGGAGCACTCCCAGTAGTGCGGATATGAAACATATTCCCCCACACAGAAATACTAATATTGGTGATAAATTGGTAACATTTAACAGCTATTGTGCTACATTCTTCAACAGATTGCGCATAATTTTTTATACACATTCGGGGATATTTAGGTCCAAATACAGTGGGCATGCTATAATACTTAGGTCGAAATACGTTGGGCATTCCCCTACCATATCAAAATTTCTATTTAAAGTCTGCGGAACTTGAAACAATCCACTGTCAACATCAAACCTACCAAAAGCTAAAGGAGTGTATTGATGACAGTGGCAGTAGTGTTATGCATGCCCTCAATAGAATCCTACTGCATTCGTCATATACAAGAACTCATCCCTGTATGGGTCTAACACTGGATTTTCCTTATGAAACATGTTTAAATACCAGACCTGAAATATGAATGTCACTGGATGATAAGAACTGGTTGATTTAAATTCCATGTCATGACTAAACATAAAATATGTGGCATCAGAAGTCCGTAATTAAGCCCAAATATCCTCTAAAATAATTTTTGCAGAAGTTTATTTGTGTGAGAAGAGGAAGACATCTTCCGTGCTCACTGATACTCCAAGAAGGGAAGACTAATAAATTAATCAATTTAATCAATTGACATATGGTTTAATCAATTGACATATGCTAACTCTTTGATTATACAATAACCTGTAACTCTTTAAAGAGTACCCAGATATCACAACTTATTGCATGCAGGCAGATTGCAATAAATGAGCTTGTCTTTGGGCAGGTGCTTGCACATTGACCGCTGGCCCCAAATCCCACTTCAGCATCAATAATCACAGCTGAAAATCAGAGTCCCAAGTACAGCACAAATTTTCTGTTAAACTTTGGAAAGTACTGCTTTAATTAAAAATGGAGTTAGATTGCTGTGTTTGTGTAGGTTGCTGCTTCAGGCCATCCCAGTAACGTTGGATGTTTGTGGTCTACTCAACTTCCTGCCATTCCGTCACTTCTCGCTTGGTGCCTGGCATGAGATATGCTGGCTACAACATCTGTGCATGTAACATCAAAGATTCACTTTAGTTTACATTCTGGTGAGATGATGTAAAAGCAAATTGTTTGGGTATTTTTTAAATTTATTTTTCCTCCTTTTCTTTTCGGTCTTTAGAAGAAGACATGCCACTGATGGGACTCAGTTCAGTGCTAGATTAGCATAGTAAAGCATGGTGATTGTCTACCAAGGTTGCTGAATGTTCTTTCAATGAGAGGAAGGAAAAATCTCATCCTCAAGCGTAGAGGGACATTCCAGACAGAGTTTAGCCTACTGAAACTCAGAAATTAGAATTAACAGCAACAGCTTATTTCTTTTTCTAGATGCAGCTCCCACTGCTTTAATGCCACACTGATAAAATAAGGACAAGAGCATTTCTCTACCTTATTAGAAGAATAACTATATTGAAACCACAGATATTCAGATTTCATGGTGACAGGAGACATTACGGGACCACACAGATCTGCATGGCCCAGCACCTGCCTTCTGTTCTTGCAAGTCTCAAGACAAGCTGATATTAAAGCTGCCTTTTTTCGGTCTCTCTCCAGAAGTTATTACTGGTATGAGGGTCTTTGGGATACTAATTGTTGGTAGAGGGGCAAGAAGAAAAATGGTCAGAATTGAGCCACTCAAAGCTTTAAGACACAATATACACACAGTGGTTCTGAAGAGAGAGAAAACTACTCCTGTGCTGCAAACAGAGCTGCTGCTAGTAGCCCCAGCATCCCACAGAACAAGCAGTGTGAATTCTCCTGGCAGTGATTCACAGGTACAGATGCTCCCAAATGCACCATTAACTTCTACCCTCTGGAAAACATGCCTGGATTAAGAGAGTTCTGCATATCTGCCTTCATCCATAGCCACATACACTAGCAAAAATGTTGGTGTCAGGTCAGGGGGCACTAGGGCAACTTCTGGCTATTTTCATCTTACCAGGTACTGTAAATAAGGATTGCAAATTGCTTAGCTGTGCAAGGCCCATATCCATTTGGGCAAAGCCCTTGTGGCTTTTTTTTTGGTGTGGTTTCAGTGGTTTTATTTATTTTTTTTAAATAAAACAATCCTCCTAGTGTCTAGTTTTCCTCTTCAATGAAAATTGACATTTTTCAATGTAAATTGTGTATTTCTTCTTCTCATACATATATACACTCATGTATTTATTTCTATGGCCAATTATAACTATTTTGTCTCTGAAACTCTCTTTTGAAACTTATAGCAGGAAAAAACCACTGATTCAACAGAGAATATTGACTTTTTTTCCTACTGGCCTGGATATCTGCCCGAACAAAGAGCTGGTTAAAGACAAAATACAAAGAACCCTTTTGTGTGGGGCTAAGTTCACCTGGGAGAAGTATTAATGAAGTCCCGTGGGGGTGGGGACTCAAACTTCCCTGCTTTCAACGATAAAAGAAGACAGGCTCAGAACACCAAGTACCCTGCCTTCCTCAACCCTTTCTCTTTAAACCACGAGAAGGAGTGCCAACGTAATTGAGAATTAGGGACCTTTTGCCATTAATCCATAGAGTCTGTGAAGAAAGTAGGTAGATTTTCAGATGGCACACCAGCTGCTGCACAGCAGCTGAGAATCTAAACCAGAGATTTTAAGTAGGTCAATACAAGAAGACTTTACTCTGACTAAAAAACCTCTCAGAGAAATCAATGCCATAAGCAATAATTACATGTGATAGCAATACAAATGTCTGAACTTGAAATACAATTGTTTAATGTGTATTAAGCTGTTTGATCAATTTTCTTCCTACTGTAGAAGATGACGAACAAGACCATTCCTCTACTAGGAGATTAATGTCCATTCTAGTCAAATACAGTCCCTGGCATTACTGTGTAAATTATTATACTCCTAATCAATAATTATTCACCAGCTGTGCTGGGGAACATTCTTCTCTCACCTCATATATTTGATCATTAGTTTAAGCCTAAAGTTGGAATATTTAAGCAGCTTTAGTTTGGTTCATTTTTAACTTTTCTTCGACTCCTGCTGAGCCCATTGCCTTAACTCTTACACCACAGGAAGCCCCTGGCTTGAGCTGTGCATTGTGGAACCTATCTTTAATTTCAGCACTTCTCACACATTGAAAGATAACAGAGCAGCTCCTTGTTTGCCCACTATCAAGAGAGTTTAAAAGGATGGAAGTGCATGACCAAGGGGCAGCTGACATGACCAAGGTGGCACCTCCAGGGCCATACTTCTGCCTGGGCAGAGCAGGAAGCTGCTGCAGGGGCAGAAGAACAGACCAGGGAAGAAGATCACCCAAGGGATGGAACACATCTGTCTACCTTGCCAATGCCATAACCTAAGAGAGCCAGGTGTTTGGCTGCTTGCCTATCCATAGGAAGAAGCAATCACGTCAAAAGAGAAGCAGAGGGCTACTCTCCCTCATGTACCCTCCACCACTGTCATCTCAATAACTGCAGGAGAGGAAAGCCCAGGGAGACAGGGGAATAATCTCTTCTTTAGGACCAAGTGATTTTACCCATTTGTGGGTACCCATGTACAAACACAGCCCTGCTCCCAAGGGCCTTTTATGTCCCATCTTTTGCAGCACAAGCTCTGTAAAACTTCTTTAATAGGACCATAAAAACCTCCGTGCAAAACACGAAAACATCCACACAGGGTATGGGGATTCAATTGCTTTTGCAACAGTCAGAGTTTTAATGAGAAGGGCATATTTCCAGGTCATCTAATTTACTTTGAATTCCACCTCTTCAGACTGTCCCACAAACTTCCTTCTCCATCTCCAATGCACACTCAACTTCTAGTAGCACAGCGCATAGGACACCTTGCTCAGGAGGGTTTGTGAATCAAAGCTATTAAAAAAGCTACACATGTGGACACCTCTGCTGACCACAGGCTACTGACACAACTGCACACGTCTGTCTTGTGAGAGCTAAAAATATCACAACTGAATGTTATTAAGAGCACATATTTTGAATTAATAGCTCAAAGCTATGAACAATTAAGACAGGCTGCCAAAGCAGAAAGATTTATGGCCTTCAGGAAACCACTATTTTGAAGGAGTCATTCTTCAGACTTGCATTAAAAAACAAAGTAAAATGGTTCTGATGAGACAATTTCCTTTTCCCCTTTTAGGCTTCCCCAACATATACACATTGCCCACATTTTCTATTATTTTATTTCTAAGACAAAATTAGAAATACTGAGAGCATAGCAGCACTTGACTGATGCACTGGCATTTCAAATAATACTCAACATTCAAGAGAAATACTATGATAAGACTGTAATATGCTTTTAAGCAGGGGTCACACAGAACAAACGTTTTAGGCCAGACTTTAAAGCACAAAAATCTCCTTGCTGGTCAAATGCTTTTGCTTTGGGTACCTCAGTTCTTTGTGATCATAGAACTAAATCAAAATCAATCTGGTCAGCGTTCTTAGATAAATTATTCTGTCATCTGAAAAACAAGCCTCTGTAGACATAATTGAAGGTTACTACTTTATGAAACTTGATAGAGGGTGTAATGACTCCATTCTAGCTGCGCATAACAGGCGGTCTGTTATGGTAAGTCAATGTAACATTAAACAGGATATATTATACTGCCTTTGTTATGAAAAACCAATAGCAAAATCCCAGACTTTTTCAGGAAGTACAACCTAAAACTTCCTGGAAACCCTCCTAAAAAAGAGCAATACAGGTCTGAGTATTCCAACTCCATCAACACTTTAGGTTAAAAGACACACAGAAATTCAGTACCTGAAATGAATGCGTATTTACAGATCTTCTGTTCCTGTGCAAGAAAGGACATGAGGTAGCCTAGGTGTTGAACAACCTCCTGG
Organism: Pitta sordida; assembly: GCA_013390025.1. Classification (NCBI taxonomy): domain Eukaryota; kingdom Metazoa; phylum Chordata; class Aves; order Passeriformes; family Pittidae; genus Pitta; species Pitta sordida. The sequence continues at coordinate 1,039,394 of WEKX01005334.1, read as the reverse complement.
GAATGTAGGATTAGTTCTTCTATCCCAGCCTCACATACCACAGCTCACCTTCCAACCAAAAGGAGCCACCATAAGCATCAGCTAGTTTCCTTAACCTCTCTTTTCAGAGGAAACAGGTGGACTAATGATAATCACAGAGTGAAAGCACCTGTACCTTCCAATCAGTCTGAAGAGATCCCACTTCATCCTTAGAGTTGGTTTGCAAAGGGCACTGAGGGGCTACAGGTGGGCAGCACTGCCCCTCACACCTGCAAGCATGACCTAAGGAGACACCACTTCTTTTGCATGAGCAAGGGCAGTGCCACTTTGACTTGTAGGTTTATTGAGCCAGCTATGCGTGTGTCTAAATATATCTATTTACACAAAAATATGCAAAAGGTCTAAGCAACTGATTCAACCGGTGCAAGGTACAAAAGCACAGCAGCAAACTCAAGCACAACTTGGAATCACTTTGGCTGAAAAGTTTAAATGATTAATAATCCACTTACCTGCTAGTGATAATGCTACTGGATAATTTTTTCAAATCACACCTGTCTACATATGCACACATAGATAAAATACTGTCCAGATCGGAGACATGTAGGTAAGAAGCTCTGTACATCCCAACCCCAAGTTAAATAAGAATGTTGCTTATTTTATGTAACAAGATTTGTCTCACGACCACTTTATTGAAAGTTCAGAGTTTAACTTCAGTGCATAACTTGAAATGAAAATGTATCAGCACAAGCTTAGCTTTTTTGGTTTAACCTGAAGACTGATGGATATGCTCTCAACACTTGCTGAAAGATTTTATTTTATTAGGTCACATTACAGAACTGTCTTCCTGAAGAATGAAATAAATTCATCTCCTTGGTGATAGCATGCTTGACTGACACAATGCACTCACCAACATCTTGTAGACAGCTGTGAACATTTGCAATGATGCCAATTAATCTACGATAGCATCGATGGAGACAGAGAAACAAAGAAACCAACACAAAAAGTTCTATTGAATAACATAATAAATGAGTGATGCAGGTGTTCTGTGAGTGGGTTTAATTTTTCAAGGTAACACTTCAGTCAGCCTTGGTCAAGGTGTATCCCAGGGGCTGCCTCTTGGCTGCCTCCTCTCAAATGGCAATGCACAGACCACATGGTGAGTTTGGCTCACAAGTATAAATCTTGTACACACAAATACTATGAATAAATTTTCATGGTACAGCTGGATGGACTTCAATTTTTAAAATAACCTTCAACTCTCTGACATTGATGTTATTTCAAGGATTTTTTTTTGTGGCATTGGAAAAACTATCCCTTCAAATAATCACCAGAAACAGTTGCAATGTAAAATTAAGAGAACGGCAAAAGTCAAAATGATGACCCTAAAATTCAGTGAATTTAATGGTATGTGAGCACATTCTAGTTGCTTTGCTGAATGGGGGCCTTGCAGCCTTAGCTTAATGAGTTGCTTTGTAAGTTCTGAGCTAAATGGAGCTTGGAATCTTTAATGACCAATCTGTGTAAACAGCAGCTACTAAATAACACTTTAATGCCCCGATGATCTTTTAATTCAATAGGCAAATGCTGAAGCAATTTTAACTAGCATCATAGCATTAATGAAGCTGGGAATGCACACAGGAAAGAGCAAACAGAATAAATAAGCAGGGCTACAAAGGATAAGCAATATATGGTACAATTCAGATGCTCAGATCCGCTTCCCAGAAATGAGATCTCCAACAATTGTCCCAGTTCAGAATGCACTTATTTTACCAGAATAGTGGTAAGGTGGTTCTTTAATCATACCGGGCCAGGGTTTTAGAACCATGTTTCCACTCATGCTAAGGGATACAACATAATTAAAGCACAGTATTGAAAAACCGTCCTGGCGTGCTCACAGTGAAAATTGAGATTGTAAAGTCCCATCCTGGTAATATCACAGCTGTGGCAGGGAGAACTGTGCAAATGAGGGGTAATGGAGCAAGGTCATTATGGTCTGTACAGTCATTTACAACCTGTACCCCTTCTGTCATAAGGGTTGGGTTAGATGTCAGTCAAGTAGTGAAATAAACTCTTTATGAAAAAGAGCTGGTTGAAGGCATGATGAAAGCAAGACTGTATACTTACAACATATTGCAATGTCTTTAAAGAAGTGCCGACCATTTGTCTGGAAGTGCATGAGCCAAGAGTACACCTAAGGTCTGCATTTAATCTGCTTATGTGCTTACAGGGGTGGTGTGTGTAATATAGCAGGCTGCAGGTGCAAGTGCTCTGTGAACCCACGCTTCTGAAACTTGGCCACTGCTCTTTTCTCTTCAAACAACATTACCACCAGATCCTACCAAAGATGCCAGCTGCCTTATGGGATCACTCAGTCTGGATCAGACATATGAAAACACTTCCAGTATGTGTTGAGCTCTCCTATTACCCGCTCTACACTGAACCCAGGTCAATCTGCTCCTTTCCTTCCTACCAGACCTGTATATTCATTACTTGCTTACTTTCTCTCCTCACCAAACTCTTTGTTCCCTGTCAGACGCCCTGGTGCCTGGCTGTGCTGTTCCGTGGGCTTATGACACACCTGGCAGTCTCCATGGTCTTGGCCTTTTTCTGCTAGTGCTTGACCAAGTGTTCTTCCCAAGCCTCACAATCTCTAAGGCTTCTCTGAAATAGCTGTGTCTCAGATATATCACCCCTTTTCCCGGGCTGAGGGAAGCTCTTCAACTTGGTAGTTTCAAAAACAACATCTACATTCCTAATCAAATTGAGTTCAGGAGAAAGGTGGTCTCTGGTGGGTTTGCACAGGCATTTTCCTATGCAAAGGGATTGCGTTCAGTCTTGTGTGAAGACTTGAGGTCAGTTCCCATTTCTTTTCTGATCAGGTTCTCTCTTTCCCAGGGAACACATACACAGTTTTTCTGAAAAACATAAGTCATATCTATAACATTTCTTTCATTGAAAATGAGCTGGAGCCCAAGTAATGGTTTTGTAGGTCTCCACCATAAAGACTGGCTAATATCTGAGATGGATTTTACCATCACATTAGGGATAAAAACTGTTCCTTACCTGTTGGGGAACAGATGTAGAACTTTTCTTTTTTTCTCAGTTGCATTTGGAGGAGGCATGAGAGAAAAAAAGTGCTTGTGCAAAATGTAAATATCATGAGTCAATATTCAGCAGGCAGGAACAGAGGGGACACATTTCATATTCTTCAGAAGTCTGGGGTCTCCTTGAGTGGCTGTTGAAGCAACTTGCCTGAAGGGAATATGTGGGATGTGTCCGCACCCTCAATGGACTTGCGGGAGAGACCTGGATGCCAGAGGGAGGCACAGCGGTGGCCAGAGAGAAGGCAAGTTCCTGGCTGAATCAGAGTAGAATTAGTCTTTTAGTTGGCAGTGCAGTACTCTGTTACACTCAGAAGCTCCCTGCTTTGATCCATTTTGATTAGTTATTGTCTTAATATTTTATGTATTTTTCAATCTCTCCTCATACGAGGCTGGTCTACACGTACATCCATCCCAACAGGTAAAGCAGGAAGCAAATAGAGGGTTCTGAATCTGTGGAAGATTTATCTTTAGGCTTTTGGGCACAAGTCTTCCCTGTTTATCTTTCAGAAAGCCAACTCTCCCAGAATGGCTGGTGACACTGTTCCTGCGTGGCTGAGAGTTCCAGTAGCTGCTGTTGGTCTCCCAGACACAGAATGCTTCACTCCGGGCAGATCAGCTGGTCTGTCCTGAAGCACTGATAGTGGTGAAAAGCTTTGGCTAAGTGGTTCCTCCACTTAGATAAGCCACTCTTTACTTTTCTTGGAGGTTTTTCTTTCCTTTATAAGGCTGCTGATCCAGTCTATGTTGGCTTTTATGGGAGCATTAATGACTCTACTTTGAAAGTTTGCCAGTTCATTATTTAATGGCTCCATCAAGACTAAACAAAATTCTCCCTCAATCCATCCATCTCTGCAGAATAAGGCCTGGCAAAGCCTTGTGCCCTGGATAAGGTGCACAGGGACATTTTCCTGTGCTTAAACTGGATTGTGGCATGGTGTTGCAGCCATGCCCATGCCTGCCCTGCTGGAGCTGGCATTCCTCTCTGCCAGTAGCTCTCATACAGCACAAATGGTAACATTGCCTGCTCTGGAAGTTTCGTATCACCAGCCTGCATTTCCCCTCTGCTCTCAGAATGGTTTTATTGTATTTTTGCATCCTAATTTTTTGTGCTCATCGGATGACAATCCAGCTGGCAGGGAAGAGGTTGTTCATTCAATAACGTACACGCAAATGCAGACAAATGGTTGGCAATGCTCTCCCATCCCATGGATTTATTGAGTCTGGATCTGAAAATTTCACACTGCAAGCCTCTTCCTTTTCACTTCTTGCAGTCACTGGAGATTTGGAAGGAGGTAAAGCTCCTCTCCCCACCGTTTGCTCAGTAGCTCCAAGATGAACCATTTTTCCATAGCCTCCCCACAGGATATACTGTGACCTCAGAATGCTTCTGTTTGCTTTCTGCTTCCTCTGTTTAAGTCATGTTCTTCCTTTCTTGGGGTCTCTCTCTGCTTATCTCCCAGGCTGCTGGCTCTCAGGAGGCATTTCTCTGGGATTAGAGCTGCTTGTCTCACCACTGGCTCCTGCAAGATGGAGCCGCACACTTCATAAATAACCAGATTTGTAATTAGCAAGATTTTCTGTCTCCAGGGCTGCAGTTCTAGTCCTGCAAACTCCAGTGAATCCGCCCCCCATTTCTTCTTCACTGAGGCTGAAAACATCACTCATCTCCTTTTTGAGATTGGTGTGCTCATGTGACCCCGTGCAGATGTGGAGATTCAGAAAATGGGGCTCTCCTCCTGAAAATGACAGCTTGTTCACCTTATCCTTATCTCCTCACTGAGAGCTAGAAAGAAATGTTGTTTCATCTTTATCTCCCCCAACCCCACTGCCAGTTCTGAACACAGATTTGCCTCCCACTACAAAGTTAGTGTAAGGCTTTTTATCCAGTTGTCCTAGAAGGCTGAACCACTCCAGGCTGCTCTTATTTCCTTCCATCCTGCCTTTTCCACTTTCCAGCCCTGTAGATGCTATTTTGTGCTTTCTACTATGTACTGTGCATGGAGGGTGTCAGATCTGTTAACTCGAACCAGCCCTTCACCAAGTAAAACATCCACAAACTTGCTCAGCACCCCTTCAGTGCCCAGGCAGGCCATCCACTGGCTGAATCCTGCAGCCACAACCTCCTCACCGCTTCCCTACAGCTTAGTTCACCCCTCATATTTTGTAAGCACAAGGTGAATGATACTATAGTTGTGCAAAAGCTTTGGAGAGCTGTGGCAGTGGGCAGAGTTGCAGTGGAAGGAGCATCACTTCACCCAGAGTCTCCAGCTTTGACAGGCAATGTCAACAACTTTCTCTGACCCTTTTTTTTAATCTCTGCCACATTAATCCACATGTGAATAAATGTGCTATTACTTATATCTTTGCCTCTAGAAAGAATTGCTTCCTAAATCTATTCAGTCTGCCAAAACTCCTTCGCAGATTTAAGTGCTGCAGCTTCAATTGTTTCTTTATTCTTCAAAGGCTATTTATGAAAGTGTATGATAGAAGAAAATTATGTTCTACATTTAAAATTCTCTTATAAAACCATCAGTAAAACATAATTTTGATGTTTTTAAAACTGCTGACAGGTTCCACAAGAACAGCTGCTCATAGACAAATTCCCTACCAGAAAAGCAATGACTGGGGGCTACCACATCACGCGTCCTTTCTGAACTCTTGTTCTGTCAGGAAAGGTGATTTCAAACCCGAAATTTCAGATGAAAACAGCACAGAATGATTAGAGTTGTTCAAAATCCAAACTAAATCTGGATGTGAATTTTGCAGGTCACTCTTTCAGCCTCCAATGATGAATAAGACATCTATGGGTTTAGACACATATTTCCATGTTTAGACACGTATTTCCATCTAACCTCTCCAGCCTGTCTCAGACATCCACAACACCAGACTGCCACCCCTGTAAAGGTGTTCATGACTTGTATCTGTTCTAAATCCAGCACAGCAGAAGAACTTCACCAACCCACAGCAGAGATACAAACACACTCATACAAAAAAAAAAAAAAATGGAAAAAAAGAAGAGGTCATGCTAAGAGGACTTCATCAACTTTTACCTGGCCATAGGTACATATGTATGTATATGAACATAGTACAGACAGTCAGAACCAACTCCTCATAATTCATAATAAGCCAATGCCATAGTTTTATTTTGTTAGAGGCTGTCTAGTCTGCTCATTGCAAGACAGAGAACTGGGAGCTTTCCAGGACTTTGCATGTAACAGAATTCTCAAAAAGCAGACAAGCAATGAAAATGAAATACTCAAGGAGACTGGCCAAACCGAAGGCAAAATTAGCAGCTGTCTTCCTTGCTGCCATCAGTAGCTGAACTGAAGATTTAATTAGGCCATGTTTTAAATGTTTTCAAACAAATGCAGAAATACTTCATATATCTTCATTCCACAGATGTATACATGATTTATAAAGTATGGAAATATTTTTATGGCTCCATAAATCATCTTTTGTCAGAAATCTTAGGGTACAACCAGAAATGAGTACGTGAGGTCAAACTGCGCCATTAAAGATGGTAGAGAAGGTAGAGAAGGTCAACTTGTTATAAAGGACTATAGACTCTTCATGGAAAACCCTAAGGTCTTTCCATTCCTACTGAAACCTGTGGCAGATAGGGATGCAGGACCTAGACTTACATGCATATCATAGGGATAATGAGAACCACAGCTCCCACTGAAGCATCTCCCAAGGTCCAAGGGTCTCCCGGGAACAGAAGCAGGAGGCTCTCTTACTCCTCAGTCCACCGAGGTGGATTCATCTCTGATGTCACAGTAGCTAGTTAGAGAAAAAGCACAATTTTTTAATGACTGTACATGGCCAGAGATTTTTTAGTTTGGAACTTGGCTCTCATTTTCCAGAAAGACATATGGGGCTTTTTTTTTTTTTTTGCACTCTAAGCAGCTTTATTTAATATGGAAAGTAGAATATCTTTTAAAACAAAAACCAGCTGCGTAGTTTATGGGTATCATCATATGGCTCTGCTTTTTGTTTCCTTACTTAACCGGAGTTTGGAGTTTCCAAGTTGCCAAGCTGCTAACACTAGTAAATGAAGTTTATTAGAGACAGTGTTTGTTGAACAATAACATTTTATACAGTCTGTCACTGTCTAGTACCTTAGATGAGTTACACATTTCTGTTCTCTATTTTTGCACTGATTTTTTTGGCACTTTAAATCCCATATTCAGCTGTGACAGCAGAGGCCAAAATTGAAGGCATGATCTCATGTTTGCTGTGCCTAAAACCTGCAAAGCCATTCCTGACCAAAGTCACAGAATCAGACCTCCAAGGGTTAATCCCACGGCGCCTTTTGACGGAGTTTAGCAAGCAGGAAGGGATTGGATGGCAGATGAAATACCTCCCCAGGAGATCCCTTACAGGAGAGGGGCCCCTTTGCCCAGTTGTAAAAGATAATGTGTCCATTCAAAGGCTGTCCTGCAGCCGGAGCACAGACCGGGGTGGGTGCAAGGACTGAAAGAGGCATGGACCCTCCTGCAAGGATGCTCCCCCCTTCCCAAAGGCTCAGCCTCTTCCTGGAGCTTTGGGGCTCCCTGGCATTAGGAGCAAACAGCACCGGCAGTGTAAGATGTCTCTGGAAGTTTCTCTTAGAGGGCTGTTTTAATTTGCCTTCTGTGGGCATCCAATTCAAACCCATTTGGATGCACGGAAACGAGCACAGCTTCTGCTTGGCCCTTAGTGGTTAAACTGCGTGTGTGAAGCAGGGGCATCACTCAGCTGAAATGTTAGAGGGCAGATGAAACGAGGGATTTCCACAGCAGCACAGGTCCCCGTTTCTTCTCCGTGCTCTGCAACTACTGTGAGCCAGCTCTGGTAGACACCTTTATCTTGTTATCTGTTGCTCTTCTTCCTCTAATCAGAAAAGATTCATGCCCTGCCAGCTTTAAACTGCGGGCTTGCTTTTAATAGCCGTAACTTCAGGTGTCATTAGAGCTCCCTTTCAGCAGGATTCCCCCGGGTATTGCAGGAACGGAGCTTTTAAACTGAGCTCCGAGCAGCGTGCGGCCAGCACGGAGAACAGGGGTTACACCGAGTTCCTTCCCTGCTCAGGAGTTATGGCTTCTTTGACTGCTGCTAACTCAGCTCTGAAAAAGGTGATTTATCTTCATGGTTCACAAGAATACTTCTTGAGAAATTTCCCTTTTCCTGTCTCCCTTTGGAATAACTGGATTGCAGAATGTCTCGGATTTAAAAACAAATATAGCCCGGAAAATAATATCTTTGGATTTCCCTCACTCATACCTTCTGCTGTACACAATGGCTTCGCTCCCAGCTTTAAATTAGATGAGTGCTATGTTAGCAATATACTTCACATACGGATTGAGAGCAAGGAATAAAGAATTCCAGCAAATGGGCTCAGTAGACATTCGTTTGCCAAGTATTAGCTGTTGCTAGAAAGTGATTTTGACTCCCAGAGTTAAGAGGCCCTTGCCAATAGAAGAGGTTTTGGTGCTTTATTTTCTGTGAATTACCTTGAAAAATTAGATAAAATACTTGCACCTTGAAGAACTTGTGAAATTTATTAAGGTTTATAAATTTTCTCAGTGTATTCATTTAAGTGTACCAGCAGTGAGCAGTGAGGAGCTCTTAATCTGTATCTTTGTGCTGGAGGATAGAATGTGTTCCTGGGTGCTGCACTGCCTTGGCATAGAGTTATTTTGTAGTTTTTTGTTAAATATTTGCAGGATATAGCTACAGGATTCATGTCTGAGGAATCTGCAGCTAGGCACTGTAGGGACATAGAACAGCAGATTTATATTTGTCCCAAAGTTAATCTAATTTATTTTTTTTTAAAAAGGTCAGAATAAGGTTCTGATCCTTCCAGAAAAACATGTATGTCTAACACAATGTTGTGCATAGTCCAGTGAAGTCAATAAAGACAGTAACAAAGTAAAAATTGGAACATATGAATGTACTTTTGCAAGTCTGAGGAATGAGGAAAAGCAAATGTATTCCCCTGGGTTTTAGCAATCAGATCACATATGTATTAATAATGTGCAAAACCCAGTGTGGTGCACGGAAAACCATCAAAACGTGAGCCATTGGAGATAGATTCTTATATACAGAATTCCCTTGAATATCCACTGATATCTATACACAAATCATCCATAACAATAAGAATTGGTTTGGCACAAGCTTCCAGCCACTAATGGATAACACAGACTGAAACTGCTTCTCTTGCTTTTTGTTAGCTCTGGAATGCTGTTCCTCACTGGAGACATCCACAGCAGAGCCTACCCTTCGGCTAAACTGGGAGGGTAACTAGAGCTAACCCATCTTTGTACTCAGAAACCTTCTAGCCACATAAATGTGTTTTACAGATGTCCAGGGGTGATTTACTCAGCCCAGAAGAATACACTTAATAGCACGAAGAGGGGTGCTGGGTTTAATGCTCAGCCAGGGAGCAGCTTGTCACCACCACCTGCAGATACAGCAGACACCGGAGAGCATTCTACAGCCAAGCAGTCTGATCCACTCCTGCTAGCATGAAGTGGTGCCAGGCACATCTCTCCTGTGGAGTCAGGCATTGGCCAGCACTAAGGGCTGATCCTGCCTTTGGTGTGGGGTGTTAGTGCTGCTGTCAGAGCTACAGCCCCTTGTGTTCCACTTTTGGGGCCAATAGAGCCTAGACTATCATGCTCTGAGTAAAGAAAAGGGCAAAATTTTAGATATAACTCAACTGGGGAAACAGAAACATCCTGCCCTGCATGTCTCTCTCACAGTGCAGCTCTAGACGACAGACAGGTTTGAACCTTGCTCTTCCAGCATAGGCATTGGTGTCCTGTCAGAATCTGGCACTCATCTTGGAAAGTGAAATTACTAGTCCTTTCCTAAAAGTCAATTGCTACTGCTGTTTCGTTCCCAGATAAACTGGAGAAGGGCTGCCAAGAGGCCACAAGTACATTCAGGTGTCCATGCAGTTACAGTCAAAGATGAGCTGCCACACAGCTCATATGGAGTAGAGGAACACATGCACCAGCATGAAGGAGTAAAAAGAAGTAGCATTAAGAAAGCTATTAAATTCATGTCCATTTCCAAAAAACATGGAATGCAATTTGTGAAAACATCCTTGATATCGGTTGGAGCAAAAGAGCTTTTTTCAGATACATGCGGAACAGTTGGACGAGTGTCTTCACTTCCTTCCCCCCAGGTTCTGGAGTGATTTACAACATCCTTCTAGTAAAGGATTCAGAGTCATTTGGAGGGGGAAGAAAGACTTATTGGAAGATTAAAGAAAATTAAGCCTGCCAAAGCTAACATTGGACTCAAAGCTACTCCTCTCTGCAAGGAGAGATCAGGTTTTGGTTAGCAGGAGAGTTGGTACCAGTTTGTACAGGACTTTATGACAGCAACAGCAAAGAGGCCCCAGGTTCTGGTCAATAAAAAGATTGGCTTACAGACCCACCCTTTGCCAGTGGAGCCAAATCCAGGGGCCTCTGCAGGAAGGAGATACTAACAAACAATAATTTAGAAAGGAAAAAGGAACAGTTTAATCGGCAAAATTTGCTCTGCCAGGGCATGACCCCATTCTCGCCCACATAGAGAGATGCCATTGTCCCCAGTGGGGCAGGTCCCTTGCCCAGGGTCCCAGGGTGACACACTAAGGATGTGTGTTCCCTTAATGGCTCCTAAGAGTGTTCTAGTGTTGGCAATTTCTATTTCCTCTGCCCATGCCTATTCAAAGCATTGCTGAGTGAGCTTTTCCATCCTTAGGTTCTCTTACATTGTCCCTGAAGAATATGCTCAAAATTATTAACTGCTTTTTGCCTGAAGTTCTTTTTTTTGCATCCCATCTAATGTTCTGCACTTTCTTTTATGTCTGTATTAATCATTCTATTATCAACCTGTGCAGCAATTCAGTGGGAGACTTCCAATGTCAGAGATTTCTTCTGGTGAATTGTAGTTGCAATAATGCTTCTCTTTCTATTTTCCGTGGTAGTAATGTAAAGTGTAATTTTAAATACTACGCCTTTTAATCTAGTATGTGTTTCTCCTTGATAAAAAGGTGATACAAACAAGGCAACCTTGGTCATTATTAGTCTTTCACAATACCCAGGTATTTAGGATCAACTGTTTTTCTTTAAGGAAGAAATAGATCAAGAGAATGAACAAAATATATCAGGGATTTTTCTATTCAGCTTTTTTGGATATAGAGCCTTGAAGGTCATGTTTACACCCAGGATGAATCCAACCATGAAGATCAAAAATTGTATATTGAAAAAGATGCAGAGGCTTTTAGCAAAGCATAAACACTTTAAGAAGCTTGAAGTTACGGGCAGAGCAGCAATAAGGTGGCATGTTAACAACACTGTTCCAATAACACTGTAGGAATCATTAGTTTATAATAGAGTTTATTCCAAACTTATTTGAAAAGGTTCAGTGACAGAGCATCAACAGCTATGCATTTCTGAACAAGCTGCAGAAGTTTCCCCAAGAAACTTATCTACAAGTGAGTTTCCCCTGTATAGCTGTTATCAGGCTAAATAAATGTATCTGATGGACTGTGCATGGAACAGGGATGTGAGGCTGAGGTGTATAAATACCTCAAATAAGGGTATCTGAGCAATCAGAGGGTTTCTTTCTGAATGCATCTCTCAATTATCTACAAAACGCAGTGCTCCAGGCCGTAGCTATAGGTGCTACAAAGCCTGAGCAGTCTAGCAGGAAACTGTTTTGTTGCCTTACAGGATGATGCCATGAAAGTACCATTAAAGTCTGAGAGACAATATGAAAGCATTTGTTTGAACATCTTTCATCAAAGTTGGTGTTTATACGGCTGCTAAGCCTCTTGGAGTGTTCTATTTAGGAGAGGCTGGGACTCTGCCAGTGAAACATCTTCATTGAAAGATGTCAGCTCACTAAAAGACTTTATGAGAATGTATGGGTGCTGATGAGACTTTAGTCAGGAGAGGTTTTTCAGCTCCTGAACAGTATTCCTCGGTAAAGGCAGAGAGACACTGACTGTGGAGTAAGGAATTGCCTATTTCTTGGGCAGCTCCTCAGTAACGTGGGAGAATCAAATTCAAGAGCTGGCACCATGACTCAGAGCAAGCAGCACCTCCCAAAGCCCACGCAACTGGCCTTGCCCTCAGGCTCTCTATTACTACTGAATAGGCTCTTTCAATCTTTTTTCCTACAGAAACTTTAGGGAGGCTTGAGTGTCTGCTGATGCACAACAGAAAAATCTCTTAAATCTAGAAAGTCTTTGGGAATGGGAAGCCTGTTTCTCTCCCAGCTCTTCATATTGGTGGTTTTTTTTTTTCCCTGAAGGCATTGATCCAACAGGAATTGGAGATTTTTGGAGGGAAGGACTCCAAAGAGCATCATTGTTGAATCTTCCCTTTCACAATTCATTTGAGAACATTGATCAGTGCTAGCATGCCAAGTAGATCAAAGAACCAGAGCTATTGCTCTGTTTTCACCTGCATAGTTACCCATCTTCGATACCAGATTATTTTGTCCTCTAGTCTAGTCTGCCTAAAGGAGTGACTCAAAATTGCTCAGAAAATGCAGCTTGTTGCCACCAGCCTTCTCATTAGCAAGGGAACCATCAGTCTGCACATTTGCAGCCCCTCACATGGTGTGCTCTCAGTAGCTCATAGCTTGGCACAGGGACCAACAAGCCTCCTCCTGTATCGTGGCAACAACAGCTGCAAACATTTCTGACATGCCTGGCTGCTTCTCCGTGGAGCAGGGCATGACCAGACGTTGCAACCATAGAAAGACAGGTGTGGGGGAGGCAGGAGAGGGCTTGTTGCACGTCAACAGAGGCAAAAAGAAACTGCAATTCACTAAAAATCTCTTTGGAAGGGTATGTTCAGATTCAGATGATTTCCCTTGGCACAAAACCAGCATCAGACCCTGTCATCTTTCACCAGCTGAAGAGATCATAGAAGGACAAAGTGTAACCCAGAAATGGAATCAGATGCTTGCAGCACTGCCATCTTTCATTTGATTTCCCACTTGAAATTCAATGATAAAATAATAGTGTTCACAAGAAATGTATGTTTCTAACTGCAATGTCTGCAGGTATGTGATTTCTAGACCTGTAAACACATCTTGTGGTTGTGGGTTGCCATGGGAGCTGAAGGTACAGAGCATCCACAGCTTTACCTTGGCTTGAATAAAAGGCCATGGCTGTTTTATAGAGCACAACCCTCAGACAAAAGATAGACTCACTTTGTTGATTGTTTTTCCCTCAGAAGGATGCTTTCCAGTGGATTCTGAGCTCTAGAAGGGTTTATCCATTTTCAGAGAGTTTCAGTACAAGTCCCTGGCTACATTCATGCTTCATGAGCACGTGCAGTCGCAGTACTTGCAGACATGATTGACTGAGCTTTCCACTAGCTGACTCCCACATGGAGACCATGTAACAACACCAGAGCAGAGATTAGGTCAGGTACTCAAATTTTGTGTTTACCCCCAAAATCTGGTGGTTTGTTACCATTTGAGAGCTATTTCTTGATGATATTTTGGCTTTATGCTGCTCTACTTGCTCCAGCTCAACTTCTGCGCCCAACTCTTAGGTCTACTGAGATTATTTTCCAGCCTGGATCTTGGGCAGCATCAAATCAGCCCCGGTGGTACCTCCTTCTGCCCCTCTCACCCCATGTCTGCATCCAGCTCACAGTCCACTTCCACATGATGGGGAGGGAATCACAAGTTTTGTGCCTTCTGGAAGGAATGACTTACGCAGATGAATAAAAACCAGTCTCTCAGCTGAGACCAGGGCTGCCAGATGTCTGACCAGAGCATGGGCACAGTACCCATGGCTACCTCCATCCACAGAACATTTCACAGCAAAGGCCAATCCAAGCAACTTGTGGCCACTGTGCTGATGGATATGACCCTGCTTTGCACAGCTCACCTTACACACAGTCATGAAAGCTCCCTTATTCTGCAAATTTTTGTTTCTGGAAATGCCACAAGAGTAGGTTTTTTTTCCACAATGCAAAGCCTAGTGCTTCTCCTCTAGAAACCACAAAAACTTCTTTCGGTAACTCCCTTTGTCCCTACATCAATTTTATTGCATTCCTTCTGGCATGGGGAAGGAATGAAAATGGGTGATGGTAAGATATCTGCATATTTTCATCTTGCTGCTTTTGCTGACTAAGAAATCTGAGAAGAACAACAAGCAGCAGCAGACAGCATAACCTAACCTTATCACACTGGAATCCAATTGTATGGCTTGCATGGAGCACTTCCAAGGCAGGATATCACTCTTACTGTTTATGCTGTACCAGAGAAAACAGCTGGAAAAACTGTAAACTCCTTGGTTTTGCTAACTGTATAGAAAGTTCCACTCAAGAACATTGCTCAGAGGCACAGGCTTTCTTTTTTTAAGGCTCCAAAAAAAGAAAGGGGAAAACCCCCCTCCTTTTTGTTGAGGCCGCTGCAAAGGTTCAGACTTGTTTAAAAAAAAAAAAAAAAAAAAAAGAAATGCTGATGACTGCTAACTATAATTGCCAAAAATGTGCTTTCTGTTATTAAAGTCCTAATGAGGGAAGTAGGGGAAAGGACAGTTTCTTATTTCTTGCTCATGAAAAAAGAGAGAGAAAGCAAAACAATAAAGACCATAGCTAGTTCTGTGGGGTGCAGAGAATGGAATGACCTACTGGTCAAAGCTTTAGAGCCATCAGTATTGCAGTATGAGCCTTCCCATTTTTGCCAAGGAAATAAATTTACTTGCTAGTAATAGTAGTGAGGTATTACCCAGTCTCCAGAGAGAGCACAGCACATACACAAATGGTTTCCCAAGGCTGCTGAGTGCCTCCTGATGTGTTAGGACAGACTGTGGCATGGAGGGAGGAACGTAATGAAAATACAGGTGAGGGAGACATTTTCTCATTTCCTGGCCACAGTCTATTCCCAGCAGCTCCAATGAAATATGTTACCTCCTCTCCTGTGTGACTAGCACAACCACAACCAAAATCAAAAGGCACCTGGACCAGACAGCAAATCCTAAATCTTTATACAGCCAAGGAATTCCTCGGGCAAGTAGGTTGGAGCCTTCCACTTCCCAATACAGCAGTTGTGTCACATCCCAGGACCAGGGGTGTGAAGCTCTGCTGAGAGTTTGAGTAGGTAAATTAAATGGCTTTGGAGGCCCTGGTAATTTTAAAGAGTTCACAAAGGACGAGGAGTTTTGGAGTGACGGGGGCAGAGGCAACTTAAAGCAAGTGGAGATAAGAGAGCAGAGTAGGGTTACTTTTGTTGTTGTTAGAAGTCACATTAGATGGAAAATGCAGCCAGAAATAGCACTTTGTGCCTTAATTCCAAAGGCAGAGAGACTTTTCTGGGCTCATTAGCTATTGTAGATTTGTACACTCCAAGTATGACCTTCTGCTTGCAAGTATTTTTGCCTGAGTGGCCCAACATATACCTGCTGAACCAGGAGGCAAGGAGAGCCCTCACTACAGACCCACCCTGCTTCCACCAGAACCTGAGCACTTCAAACAGATTTTTAAGATACATACTGATATCTCTGGATATGGCTGGAGAGAGAAAGGTAAAGTTACAGTCCTCCCAACCCATACAGTCTAACCATCCGTGTTCCTTCCTCACCAAGCTGTCCTTGCTTTGTCCATGCCCAGTAAATGGCAGCTTAGCATTTTGTTTCAAGACCTTATCTAGAATTAGGAACTGAAACCCGCCCAAGCTAGTCAAAACATATTTTTATAATTTTCACAACTACTGAAACAAATGCTTTTAAAATAGTTTACTAGGGTGGCTTTAGATTTTGTTACTTATTCCTACTTCTAACATCCACTAGCATTTGTGGGAGTACGTGTGCGCCTGAGCTCACGTGCTGATCTCTGCTTGGGGATTTGTTCCCATAAAGCAGGGCAGGACTGATTTGCCATATGTTTTTGTAACAGGCAAGATGAAGAACTGCTAAAAACAGGGCAGACAACCTCCGGAGTCAGAGCAGGGTCCAAGCCCGGCGGCTCCTGGAGGCACATCGATAATGGGAGGAAGAGGAGATGGGGCAGCAGGTTCACCCTGGAGCAGCCGCTCGCCCTCTCATACTGCTGCCCATAGGGAATACAGGGGAAGGGCAGAGGAAATGCTGACAAGAGAATAAGCAGCTAGAGATAAATTAATCCTGGAACCATCTCAAGTCCCATACTGTTCATAATTACCTATCATTTTCCTGGGCCAAACATTCGCTCCTCTAAAAGACCCTAATCCATTACCTGCCACGTACATCCCCACTGTAATTTCCTCATCTGCGCTGAAAAGTTCCGCCAAGCTTTGATGTTCTGGCAAGACCAGGGAGGCTCTGAAATTTGGGATTAGCAAACATCCGCAGGCATGATGTAGGCTCTCCAGTATCAGCACATGTTCCAGCATCTGAATCTAATAATAGTATGCCAAAATTTGGGAAAGGCAGTGAGGTGATTCCTCACTCTTTTAGGTCGCAGTGGTCCAGGAGAGCTGTTTGAAGCCAGGGCAGGCTGGAAACCCTTGTCAGCTACAGCTGCTCTGCCAAAGAGAGGTCAGATATCCTCCTGATAAGTGCCTGTCCTGAGAGCAGGCATCTTGCTTAATAGAGAAATTAACTTTGGGGAGAAATTCATTAACCCTTAGCAATGCTATCCCAAAGAGGCATCATTCTGGGCACATGTCTGCATGCTTTTTGTGTTTGGGGGGCTTTTTTAAAACACTGCACATGAAATACATAATTAAGTACATAAAATTTCCAAATCATGGATTACATGCCCCACTTGGGCTGAGAGGCCTTTAAAACGGCCTTTAAAATTCAGCTGCTCCCCCTGATGTGTCTGCAGTCCTGTCTGCCAATGCCCAGGTGTACATGCAGTAATTACAGCAGGAGCAGAGTCCTGTTTGCATAAATTTGGGTTTAACAACAGTATCCAATTATTTGGTGTTAACAACACAATCCAAGATGTGAAAAAAGACAAATCACACAAATCCATTAACCAGAGAGTTCAGCATTTCTTTCATTAAAAGAAAATCCTTGAGATTCAGCAGAAGATACTTGAGATATTAATCATAAGTGTATTTCTTTCTAAGCAGAGGAGGTGCCTTTGCTGAGCTCTAGGCTGACAATGAGTACATGTTGCCTCAGAGTGGGATAATGTCTGTTTATAAGGTTCATATGGAAGGGAGGTAAGCAGCTCTCCAATCTTGGGATAAACAGCTGCAACTAAAACACAGGAAAAACCAGAATTGTTTTGCTTTTGACTGATTTTTATTTGCTGAGAGCATGGGGTTTGTTCCTGTTGTTGCAGCTGGAAATTACAAGGCGATTGCAAGGTAAAAACCTAAAATTGTACAAGCAATTAGCCCATGGTAATGTCTAATCACTGCTGGCATCTAAAAAAAATGTGAAACAGCAGGGATGTTTAACTTTGAAAACCAACTACTGCACAGATGCAGGAACTATGTTTGTTGAGGAAGTTTTCCTTGGCATATCAATGTGAATTTAAAAAATTGGCTCAAAACACGTCCATATAAAGACCACAGAACTATGGAAAGAAGTGTTATTGTTCATCACATCAACATTTGAGTGCAATTCCTTGGAAACTTTTTCACACAAATCAAACAGTTTCCAAGGGCTAGTCTCCACTAGATCCGTTAGAAATTAATTATTTTCAGCTGTCTTTAGTTCATGCTCTCCTTAGCCATGAAGAGTGCAGGTGTGATCTCCCTTCCTTTGCACAGACTGTGTGTGAGCAGGGGCCACCCCAGCAAAAGAGGTCACAATCCAGCAATCTGTGCTGGACTGAGCAGCATGAAGAGCCTTAAAGAGATATGTGTGCCAAAACGTATGGCAGGGAGATGAAATGCATTAAAAATAACTCCCAAACTCATGTCTGTAATTGGGGTTCAGCTTGCTGGAGCTGCAGGGGGCTGGAGACTGTCCTGGCTGCCCAGCCCTGACCTGCTGGGTAGGGAAAAACACCCATTTATTTCCATGTATTTGGTGCTTCATAAGTGGTGTGTCATCTCATCAAAAAGTGGGGTTGGTGCCAACCTTGTAACATGAAAGCGCTCTCCCTGATGCAAGAGTAGGATGCTACTGTTACTCATTGCAAAATTATGACTGTGGTTTGCTCCAGAAGTGTATCTCGCGGACAGATGTGTTCTGAGATCCAGAGGTAGAGCTGTTGAGCATTCATTTCTCAAAAAAAATCTGCTAGCTTGACTGATGGAATAGATAGAAAGAACTCAGGATTTTCTAGTTACAGACCCAGAAAACCATGCATTAGTATCCAGGGTGTACATTAACACACAGGCAGAACACAAGGGACATCTGCGTCCCCATGGAGGTGACACATGAACCAGCTTTAAGAAGAGGGGCCTGACAATCCTTTCTACCCCTGATGCAACCCAATGTCAGTACTGATGTGTGTCAGAGCACGTTACTTTCATAGCCTGCTAAATCCACTCCAGTTTGTATTAAGTAACACAAGAGCAACTAAAGACACTCTGCAAACCTCCCTTACTGGTTGTCCTGAGCAGTGACAGTAGAATGGCACAGTGATGCATGTCCAGGAGCACTCAGTGCAGCCAGGCTCGGTCTGAGGGGGTGACAAACTCTCCCCACCAAGGAGAACCAGCACATACCCACACTGACAACAGGGAAAC
Organism: Pitta sordida; assembly: GCA_013390025.1. Taxonomy (NCBI): domain Eukaryota; kingdom Metazoa; phylum Chordata; class Aves; order Passeriformes; family Pittidae; genus Pitta; species Pitta sordida. Next base: position 1,020,675 of record WEKX01005334.1, on the reverse strand, counting down.
CATCACTCAGAGTTTACTTGCTTCCTCTACCTCCTCATGACTGACCTTGCTGCTGCCCAGAGGGTCCCCACCTACCTTCTGGACTCCTTGCACAACACCTACAAAGGGAGGATAAGATCTCTGCAGCCCATGCTGCCTCCAAGGGTTCTTCTCAGCCAGCAAACAGCAGAAGCATAGATGCTTTTGAGGAACTACATGTAGCCAGATCACATACCTAATGTTCCACCCTACCTAACTGAGCTGTGGGTTTCTCCCTGGAGTAATTTACATCCTTTGGGCAGGTGAAGCAGCTCAGTAATTGGCTTCAGCTTGGATGGGAATCTGTAGAGAGTGGTCCAGATCCAGCTGGTCTTTTCTAGTGTATAAGTGAAGCACTATCTTAGTGTTACTCCATGATCTGGCGGAGGTGTTTCCAAATGTACCTTTGGAGCCCTTCCAGCTCTGTCAGGTGCAAGAGATCCACAAGGTCAAGGAGCTGCCCCATCCTTTCTGCACCCCAGGGGAGCAGGGTTAGCCACACACACACACTTGCCAATCTCTGCAGAAAATGCAGGTGGATATTGGTTTACAAATCCACTAATACACTCCATGTACGTCCCTGGGGAGAAGGATGGATACGGTGCAAAATATCCCAGGTGGGAACTGGCCAGAGGCTGGGACATGAGCTGTTCCCACGGCCAGCAAGTGGTCAGTCAAGCAGATGGGTGAGATCTATTCACAGTCAGTCTGGGGAAAAAAAAAAGAAAAGAAGTGCTTGAGTTGTCACAGATTGCTTTCTCATAGTCAGAACAGGTAATTTCTTGATCTTATTACAAAATTTAATTAAAATAGTTTTCAACATTTTTTTTTCATTTTATAGCTCTCATTTCTGCCTTCTGGGATTTTATTGGCTCAGCTCTTCTTTTTTTATTATTTTCACTACATATTTCTGTTCTTCTCCATCAACTATCTGGGTTTTTTTATGACACAGTAAAGCTGGAAGTGGGCTTTGACCCATGCATGTCATGCCTTTGTTAGCAAAATAAAATGAGGAAAGTGTCTTTCAAAAAATTTTATAAAGGGCCAGTATGTATATAGTATTAGCTTTCGTTAATCCATAGCTGGGCATTTTTCAAAGCTGAGAAAGGGAGATACAGACTTGAGTACTTTCCACATAATCTTCCAACATCACATAAATCACAGAAGAAAATGCCAGCTCCTGCAAACACCAACCTGAAAATGAACATAGGCAAATCTGATGGTTCAACAAATCTGATAGGGTTTTGCTGAGCAAGTCAAATATGCAGGTTTCAAGGCTGGCTGAGCATCAGTATTATGTTCCAGTCTACCTCTACTGTCATATGTTTAATCTCCAGTAATTAAACTTCCAAATGAATCCATTTCACAAAAGCCACAGTGCATAGAGTGAATCAGTGAGTAAATTTTCATGACCTCGGAACCAACCCCAGATCCGGGTGGAGCTGCACTCTGTGCAGCAGCTTGTGGAGGAGATAGAGATGTAACTGTCAAAATAAGGACAAAGCTGGAAGAAAAAATACAAAGAACTCCCTTGACTGAAGGTTTTCAAGTTCTTTCCTGTTACTATAAAAACATTTTTAGAGCGCATGCTCACAAGAACATATTGTTTTGCTGCAGTCCCTGGTTAAAAGAAAAGTAATAAAAAATTTGTAAGGAAGCTGATTAGAAACTTCTGATTAGCAGTAAAACATATCATTGATAACATCTAGGTGCCAAGTGGGAATTCACAGCATGGTAGGCATGGAACATCTGACACGTGGATTGTTTGCTTTGGTGAGGTAAAATGAGTTTTACCATGGCCAAACTCAATGGGGACAGCTAGTGGACTGGAGGTCATGCACCTCCAGTAGGATGCTACAGCAAAAAAGGGCTTGCATGGTCTGCCAAGAGGGCAGAACCTGTCCTGGGTATGTAGGAATAGGGAGGGCCATGCTGCAACACCATGGAGAGTGCCAGTGCCTATAGAAAGCTTGGAAGTGTTTAACTGGGGAGGATATGTGGTGACCCAGGCTCTCGCAAAATGCTTGCTTAGGACACACTTTCAGAGTTTGTTCTTTTGAAAAAGACTTAGAAATGCTTGGACCTCAGGGAAGAAGAAACTTCTTTGTGGAGAATTTGGGGAGAAAATGTAAAGACTATTTAATAAAAACAGAAGACAGCAAAAAGGACTGTGTAGGAACTGAAGCCGGACAAATTCAGATAAGAAATAAGGCATTGCATTTGCAGAGTGAGGAGGTTTAAGTTTTGAAATTAACTACACAATGAAGTGATGGATCATCTGTCTCCTGGTGTCTTTAAATCCAGACTGGATGCCTTCCTGGAAGACACGTGCAAGCCAAACACAGGTTTCTTACTTCATGCAGGGGTGGATGGGTGAGGTTAAACAGCCAGAGGTATGAGTGGGCTAGGATGGATAATCTAGGGGTTCTTCTGGTCATTAAACTTTGAACGTGTGACTCAATAGAGGATAACATGGAAATGCCCCCAAGTCTCTGGATTACTGCAAGTACAGGTCATTTTGGATCATCCCATGCCCAAGAGGCACTCCCACTGACATCCATGGCCTGCAGAAGAAGCTACTGTGCCACAAGGACAGCCACAGCTCTGGCTGGGTAGAAATGATCATAAACCGACTCAATTTGCTTCTCCGCAGGACAGTAAGAGAGACTGCATGACAACTGATCAACACAACTAGGAGCCTGTGGGTCCTCACTATCTGCCTCTACCAGGCTCAGAAATACACAGAGCAGAACATTGGTACGCTTTTCAGTGTTTCAAATACACCAATTTTTAGAGAAAAGTTTACTTTCTCGATCCCTTATAGAGCGTGTCCTGAACACACCAGACAACTGTGTCCCCCTGCAGACAGCCCTCCCTCCTACAGAGGTGTTAACACCCTTTAGCCCTCCCCATTGAGGAGACCAAAACTGGTAAGAACTGCCAGTAAATTCAAGAAAAATTCAAATTTCACTATAAAAATAATAGAAGAGACTAGAAATCCCCCCGCTAGAATTCCCACCAGCTTCATAAAGCCTGACCTATTCAGGCTCCAAAGGGTGGCCCATCTACAGTGAGGCTGGCAGTGTGCCTGAAGAGTCAGAACTCTAGGCTGGCTCTGGAGTGGAAAGGGTAATGCATTTCTACCAGTGATGCAGAATGACAAACCCGAACACTTTCTCTAAAATGTCCAGAAAATGAGCAACACGTGACAAGCAAGGCCACGTAGTGCTAACCCCTTATGCTTCGCTTCAACTTTTATCCATTCCATGTGTTGCTTTCTTGCCATTTAGAAACTTAGTTCTCATTTATCAGCTTTTTCATACTTCACTTCTGGACACGGCAATCCATGCATTATCCATCCTTTTTATCTTGCTGTTTGAACTATGTTCCGAACCTCTGGTTCAGTTTTACCGTTCCTTCATCAGCATGAAGTTAAACAATTACTAAACAACTTGGGTAGCTGGCAAGCAGTGAGGAAGCAAGATCCATTTCTGCCTGGAGGGAAGAAAGACTCCATACAATAGCTTGGCTTTTGTTTTGCATCTCATGGGTGATGCTATTGATGTGAAGGTTTTATCACATTGTGTGCCAAACCACTTGAGCTAGTTTCAGGTTGCAGTTTCCCTCGGGGTATTTCCATTTAGTATATAAGATAACTAGATCTGCTCTCTGTCCACTCCCAGCCTGGACAGTGCTTAGTCAGCTCCCCAAATCTTGGCAAGCTGAAGCGAGAAAGTGGAGCTGCACTCTCCCCTCCTCGTAGTTATTACCATTTTATCAATGATCACTCCTCTTAATGCTATGGAGCACATGGCAAAACAATGAGCAAATTGCGTGTTTTCCTGTGCTGAGCAGAAAACAGTAAAACGACTGTAAAACCCAGTGCCCCAGACGTGTCAATATATTCTGCTTACATCTGCAGAATGGCACTGCTTAATTCATGACCATAAAAAACTGCTGATTACCTTGCTGCAGAGAAGAGGACTCTGAATGCATGATAGATGCTGTTCTGTTTCCCACACATCAGGAACATCAGGATTCAGGGGTCTGACCTGGGTCATGTCTTATTATTTTGTTTTTAGATTTATCTCAACATTTCCCACTACTAGGAAAGACAGTACAAATAACAGTGACCTTAGCTTTGCTTTGTAGACCTCTATATTCCCCATTCTCTGCCCAACTTTTTTTTGCATTGTAATTGTTATTTTGCATTATAATTTGTATTTCTGGCTTTCCAGCTTTCACACATTGTGCTAACATGAAATATCAAAGAGGGGTTTTTATTTTGTGAGTTTGATCCCTAGTGGAAAGACTAGGTACATAGCATGAAGAGGTATGGCTGGACTTGATGATTTTAGAGGTCTTTTATGATTCCACGACTCTATGACTACTACTGAATGACTTGGACTGAGCCATAACAGCAGAAATCGAATGTGAAAAGGGGCCAGTCTCTTAAAAGCCACTCCACAGGCACTTCTGAGAAGCCACAGTTCAGAAAGCAGGATGTGTGTTCTGGCCTGGGGATGCTGTGCAGACCTTGTGCTTCCAAGGAGATGGGAACTGGGTCTGCTGGGAAGAGTTTAGGATTTTGTTGATTTAACCCTCTCCAGCTGTTTAAAAATAACATTTCCTGTGCTTAAAGCATATCTTTGCTATTCTGGTGTCCCTTGGTTTTTTTATCACTTTTTTTCTTTTTTTTTTCTTTTGGGGTTAATGAGCTCTCACAAAATGCCTGGAGGAATGTAACTACTGTAGCATGGAGGTTTGGATTTAAGAATTGGGCCTTGGGGCCCTTGTGCCAAGCAAAAAAGCCAGATACAGGATTTTACCTTAAAGGGTACCCAGGGGATCCAGAGATGGTTAGAGCTTCAATTAGCAGACTGTATTTCTCCAGCACGAGCTGCTGGAGAGGCTGAGCACTGCTGGAGACAGCCAGCTTATCAGATGGGAAACTGCTCTCAGGGTATTCCTGTCAAACAAGTGTCAGATACAGTAGGGCAATAGATGCTGTAAAAATTTTGTTCTAGCACCCTGAGTCTGGGAATTTAAGAGGTCATAAGGAAAATGCCTTAAATTTCCAGGCCGTTACTAAAGGGCTGAATCAAAATTCTCTGTAAAGAGCCTGAAAGCACCGAGAAATCCATCACCTGAAGTCTTTGGGCTGGGCTTATTAATGGTCAAAATCAAAAGAGTCTTTTTAATTTAAAAAGTACACATGAGAGTACTCATCCCAGTACAAGAGCCTCTGGTTCAAGTCGTTTTTCTGCTAATTACAGGCTTTTTTTTTTTTTTGGCTCCCTCTTGATGGAATTGCTTAGCTTGTATAAAAAAGGAAACATTCACCAGATTAGAGCTCCTGGCAGTATAATCTTGTTGTTGGGGTGGCAGCTGGGATATGGAAACCCGGGTGCAGGCCTCCAAACTAGGCTCATTTCAGTGAAGTGTCACAGCTTTGGATGTTCATCTCCTGCATCACCCCCTTGCCACTCACTGCCTTTCTGAGCCAAAAATCCGTCCCCAGGAATCACTTCCCATCACGGCGCTACTGAATCCCGGCACGTCCCTGTCGGTCAGTGTTGTGCAATGAGGAGCTGATGTTTCTCACCAGCTCTAGTCTAAAATCAGCAGAAAAGGGATGGTCATTTCATCCCATTTTACGTGCAAGCTCAAAGGCATCTTGGACATAGAGTATCTGCTAAAAGTAGATGTGTCCAGTACTTATTAGCAGTTAGACTGTATCACTTGTCAGAAAAAGCAACAAAATAGGTTTATTGTGTTTTCCTGCCTCAGCCAATATATTTTTATGGTTTATTTTGATTTCAGAAAAGAAACAATAGAGGAAGGTTCACCAAATTAAATGTTTACCCATGTTTCCACAGAAATATTTGCCACAGGAGGTCAGCTCTACATTTCCAACAGTTATTTAATAACCCAAATCTATTATACTGAAAATCCCTCTGGATTCCTTACAAACTAAAGAGACATTCATAGGTCATTTTAAAAATACCAACATATACTTTGAAGATGACTCCAGAATCCCCTCTGTGCTATAGATTCTTGTTGGACAAATTGTCTCTGAATCTATTTATTTATATGAATTTCTTGCAGCATCATGAGAAAACATTGGTTTATGTAGCTAAAAGTGTCTCACTGTAGTCACACAACAGCATGGATATTTGGCAGAGAAAGACTGAGAAAACAATGGAATAAATTGGAAGTTACCTAGAAAAGATTTCTTTACTCAGAATTGTTTAGTGAAATGCTACAATTTTGAGACCACAGAGAGAACAAATTTAAGCAAGCAGATGAATCCTCAGGATTCAGGACTCAGTTTTTGCTTTGTGATGACTTTTTCAGCAAACAGCCCAACACCACAGGACGTTTCCTGTCCTGCTGGTCAGGCAGAGCATCCCCATCTTGCTGAGCTTCACAGAGCAGCAAAACCTTCACCTCCATCCTTGATGCTGCAGTGGTGAGAGCTGCTCTGGGCCAGTTTGGACCAAGTAACCCAAAAACAGTGTGAATGAGGAAAACCCTGACCCAACCCATTTTGCTGGTCAGAGTATTGAGGCAGGAGCCAACTGCCCTCCATCCTCCCTCATACCTGCAAGATAAGTCACAGTTAATTTTCTTGCCTGATCCTAGAGTAAAACATATGCTTGTGCACGTCTAATAGGTATTTCTCCTAGCTCAGAGAAAAGAAACATTTATTCTTGCTTTAAGAGAAAACAGTATACCCACTAAAGAGCTCCTTGCATCGCTCTGGCCGTACACAGATAATTTGGGATGAGATGCCTGCAGATTCTGACTGGAACAACACTAATAAAAGAAGAATACAGGAATCTCAGTTGCATCAGGAAGTATATCCTGCAGCCAGAGGAAAATCCAGCACCTCAGATGCTCCCTGATGGGCGCACAGGAGCCTGTTCCTCCCACACCACCAGTGCTGGCTGAGCTTTGCTGTGTCTACCCCATCGTGTGGGCAGAGTTGTCTTTGCTGCTGGGGTTGAGCTTCTTGGCAAGGCGAGGATGAGTTTCTCTGGGGGAAGATTGGAAAGTGTTTGTGTCCCTGGATAGTCTGTGGAAGTGTGTGGGTGTTTCTACATGCTTTGAGGGCCTGGCTCCACAGAATACTTAGGCACATGTGTAACTAGAAGTGATGTCCAACAGAGTCCTGCAGAGACAGACACTTCCAGCCTCTCAGCTCCAGCAGGATCTAAGCAATTTTCCAAGAAATCTCAATTATTTTTTCTTTTGTTCAAGCCACCAAAACAGCTTTAGTTTTGGCAAGTTTCTGTTCATGTAACAGTTGAATTAAACTTACGTTGAAGTATAGGAGGTCCTATACTAACAAACAATATCTGTAATACAAGGCAAGAGACCTTGCACTGCTGAATAATACTTGGCTATTAATGTAAAAACCAGAATTAATTCAATGACAAAAAGTTGTGAGAAAGTTTGTACAAAAGCAACATCAATTATAGCGACCCTCTCATACCACAGCTATTTTACAGCAATTCCACTTAACATTCCTTGGCCAGCACAGCTTATAATTAATAATTAAATGTCCAGATGACACAAAACCAGATTAAAAAGCCATGAATGTGAATGAATATCAGTTTACCATATTCTGAAAGTAATTTAATCGTGGAAACTTCCACCTACTGGTCAGTTTACCATATTCTGGAGAGAGCTGGAAATCTGTGATCCATGAGATCATCTTCATGGTGTTTTTTCCAGAAGAGAAGGAAACCTGAGCTATTGCCTCGCAGAGGAACTTGATCACAGGATATAGCTCCCAAACATTTGGGAGGAAAAACCCCCTCTTCTCATCTCTGTGTAAAAGCTTTTTCTAACCGGGATTCACATGTCATTAAATCAGACACATCATTAAACCAGACACTTCATTAAAATTGGAAACATATTTAAAACTGAGAGTGTGGTATAACTTCCGAGAGCTATACAGAAAATAATTACAATTGTAACAAAAGGAACATTTTTTTCACCTAATATAATTCAATATGCATTGAATATATAGTATTCAATATGCAGTCAACAGTGCTTTGTGTTGTATAAAAATTCTGTGTTTCTCAGCATATAAACATTTAATTGTAATAATGACTCACATTTCAGCTGCAAAGCTAGACATGTATGTTTTTTGAAAATGCCAAATAGGCAAGACACCAGCTGGCCTTTGGTGTGTTTAGAAGAATGTGTTTCAACCACATGCCAAAGTAAATTAAACAGGAAAACTAAACTATTGTTTGGTGGGTGTTTTTGTTTGTTGAGGGGGTTTTGTTGGGTTTTCTTAAGCCTCAATATTTTATTGGAGCCCTAATACATATTAAAATGAAAATACATGAAAAAGTGTTAATGATCTATCTACAGACTGAACTCACATTCTGTGAGTTCATTCTTCTCAAAAGATGCTGGAAATTTTTAAAGGTGTCAAAGCATTACTTTCCTCACATGTATTTTCCTTCTCCTATTTATAAATTCAGAAGGTGTCTAAACAAGTGACAGATTTAGTTAGACAAGTTTTAAAGTGAAACTGCAGAAGAGATCCCATTTTTCACTGAAAGCCATCATACAGAGGAGCTGGGCTGATGCAGCTTGTGATCTGCAGGAACTCAAACTATGTGTCAAGTGGGCTCTGTTGAGACAAACAGCACAAAATATGGAGGAACTCCACTTCTCAGCCAAGAAAGTAGTTATGCATCTGCAAAGTTGTTGAACCAGATAAACTGAAAGTTTCCTTGCTAAAATTTCATTTTCTACAAGTAGAGGACAATTTACTTTATTCACTCAGCTATATCAGGTCTATTATATAAAAGTACGTTTCCTTTTCCATCATACCTTTTGGGACTTCTTTAAAGTAGCTTGAGCCCAAACCCATGAGTTGTAGAGTCAGTGTGAAAGAGATGGTGGGAAAAGGATCACCCCCTTACAGGAGCCCAGGCTTGTGCCACATTAGTGACTGCATTACCATGGCCTGATGTAAACAGAAAAGAAATTACCTGTCTTGGATTACATGGCAGGGGATGGGGGATTTGACACATAAATGAGGGGAGGATAAAAGCCTAAAGCCCCTAAGTACACAAAACAGCAAGTCTGTGAGTAATGAGCCCAACTTAGAAATGCTTCTGGAGACTTACACTTCCAACAAATTGCTGTAAAAAGGCTGGTTTGTACATTTCTTGTAAGTACCCTAGGATTATCCTATGGAACAGAAATGGCTTGTCTTTCAGCCATTCCAAGGAATAAACAGACTGGGCTTCAAGTCAGGCGGGTGTCAGCTGGTGATGTGTCTGCATCCACATACCAGCTGTAACTGTTTACAGGAGACCTGCTCTGGTTAACCATGGCAGGTTGACACTGCAGTTCCGTGCTGTGGGTCAGCAAGGCTGGTGGGAGGCTTTCCTGCCTGCCCATCGTCCATCCCTGGAAGAGCAGTCTGCATTAGAAGATCGATTAGACCAGTTGGTGCCTATTAACCTGCTGCCTCAAACCCCTAACACAGAGGCAGGATTATCCTGGCGAGGAATCCTAACATGCTTCAGGTAAGGCTGTTATGATCAGCACCATCCAAAACACCTGACAGGAGATAACATCTGGACTTCTGGATTAGAGTTGGACTCACAGAGAGTGAAAGAAGGGAGGTCAGGGTCTCTCCACCAGCATTCCAGGCAGGAGTGCAAGACAACTTGTTCAAATTAGGACAACATAAGCTGCTTTGGGATAAATGGGAATTGCTGCTACAGAGAAAACCAGCATTTACTGGTCAAAACTGTGCAACACTTTGAGTATTCCATTGCTTAGACTGTCTGAAGCCTTCTCTTAAACTTCTGGCTGTCAGACTCCATTTGAAAACTGTGTTTCTTTCTCACTTTGTAGATGTCTCATTTGCTATATTGGGGGCAAAAGATGAGTAATTAAGTGCAAATACCGTTCTCATGATGCAATACAGACTCATATAACACTTACAGGTACCACCATCTCAAACAGCTTGGCAGGAATTTCCCAGTTGCGAGGCTGGGATTTAGGAATAGCAGTAAACTTGTGTGGTCCTGCAGAAGTGCTCCTGATATACAGTGTGCTGATCCTGCCCTTGGGAACAGCTGTGCAAGTCCGTACTCATGGCTGGGCTGGTATTTTGAAGGGAAGTTTGGTTTAGTTTTTGTGTTCTTCCTGCTCTTCACTTTAGACAGCCTTCACTTTAAAACCAAGATCTCTACATTTATCACAGGGTGATAGTGCTGTCAAGCCAGTGCAAGCGGCTGGTTTGTGTTGTTTTCAAGAGACTCAGTGCAGGACTAACAAAAGCCCCTTAAGTAATCCTTACAGAAATTGTGGAGGAGTCCAGTAAATGATGTCAAAATACAGGATGGCCATTTATGAGCAGCTGGTTCTCCAGTTGCAGTTGTGCTGGAATAAACAGATGAACCGTCACCAGAGCTGTGAGATGGGGGATGTGGCTCCTGAGTGTGCAAAAAGATCAAGAATGGGCAATGCTGCAATTTCCATCTCTCCCAGGCCTGACATTTCTCTTCCTCCATAACCACATTGAGTAGGATAGGCTCACTCTTCTAGCAAATGCTTAGTTTTTATATTTCGGACATTTATCACAATTTTTTAATTTTTTTTTTTTTTTCCTCTTGGCTGCACCTTCAAAGCATTTTTGGGTTTTGGTATAGGGAATTGGGACAGGTAATGTTTTATTTATTTATTTAAATAAGCAAAACTACAAGCCAGAAATTTCCCTCCAAAATGATTGCTCATTCCAGACTGAGTTCTTGCTACTGCTGCTCCTGGCTCAGTCTTGGCAGGTGGCTCAATAAATTGATAATATGCTGCACAATCCGACAAAGAGATTTATCAATCAAAACAAGCCCTGCTGTTCAGCTCAACAGAAATGTTCAATCACTCTTCTCTAGTGGAATCAGCCTATATATACGTAATGCTTTCATCCCAAGATAATGTTAGACTGCAGATTTGGATCTGTTCTCACTGCCCCAGGGCTATTTATATCTCCATACCTTGAGGGTTTACTAATTAGCAGCCTTCTTCCACACCCTTTGAGGTAATGTAAGTAATCTCAGTGTAAATGACTACTTTCTGATGGTATCTCTGAGGGAGTGGAGAACAGCTGTAATCATTCAAAATATGAGAGTTTCAGCAGTTCTCCAAGAGCAGTGATTGAAAGATGGCAATAGCATTGCCTACGCAAGCAAAGCACCCTGACAGCTTCAGAATGGCTGTGGCTGACAAGTTATGAAAGATATTTACTCTCAGCTCAGTCCAGAATCAGGAGACAGCAGAGCGGTAGTCTTGGCTTTTCCTAACCAATGCCAACATCACTTTATCAGACAAGCACCTCTCAATCATTTTTTCTCCCTGCTTGCCACCTCCTCATTTGCCTCATCCTGTTCAGCATGTGGGGTCTTGCATAATCAAAACATTCTCAGCATGTTGGTGGCAAAATACCAAGAAAACCAGGACCCAAATATGAAGATTTCATGAGGACTCCAGGAAAGCAGCTGAGAGCTTGGTACCGCCTACCTGGAATTACTCAATGATTTCCAAACTTCACAAATCCTCTGGCTTATGATTTCTCACATAGGGGAGCTGGGATAACTTGTTTGAAAGATACGTTTTACCCTGCTGAATTTTCTTTTCAGGTAGTCTCTAATAACATGGTGGGTGTTTATTCAAAACATAGTTGCTTGCATCTTTTTTCGACATTACTCGCTTCACTGCTCCACAACACGAGTTAATTTAAAGGCCTGTCATTAGCTTAGCAACTCATTCCACAAAGTTAGAAACTGGAGATGGGAAAAAGTTTTCTCCATATTAAAAATGCGCTTCAGACCAGACTGACTCTCATGTGATCTGATGGCAGCTCCTACACAAAAAGATGAGCTCTCACAGGAAAACAGGCAGTTTCCAACAGCCCTTTTGATACCTGCCATTAATTGCCTGCTCTTGTTGCCTGATCTCATGGCAGCCTCCTGCTCTTTGCTCCCTTGTGTTCCTGTTCCTGCTTGAGCACTTCCTTTTGTTGCCAATCTTTTGCTCCCCTCCAGGACCATTTTAGAGAGGTAATAAAATCCTTGTGCTGATAAATAGATTCACACAGCCATTTGTATCTGGTTCTTTCAATGTTTATAATATGAAGCCAGGGAACAGGCTGTCCTGGGTTCTGGTTTGCAACTGCAGCATAAATCCATCAGCGAATGTGTTACAACCCCAGGGAAGAAAGCAGAAAGGTACAAGCAGACACTGCAGGACATCAACCAGAGCCCCATTGCAGAGGATCCCTATATCACAATTCTGCAGGAGTCTGAAAGATGGAGGCGTTCCCACTGAGCTACATGAGCTGTCATGTCATTTTGTGGGTGGGGACTGCAGAAAGGAAGCAGGGAGACAATATCAGGTAAGGAGCATGAAATAACTAGCTACATGTTTGAGGTCCTCCTCAGGTAAGGAAGCACCAGAGCACCTTGGAGCAGAGGCCTGGGCCACACGGTGTGCTTGCTGCTTCTCAGCTTGCTGCACAGTTGGCATTACTGGGACTCCATCCTCTGATCCACCTTCCTTACAGCAGCTATTAATTGAATTATATCATCTATTAGAATAACACAAGGTCAGGCTGGATGGGGCTTTGAGCAGCCTGGTCTAGTGGAAGGAGTCCCTGCCTGTGGCAGAGAGCTTGGAACTAGATGGTCTTTAGGTTCCTTTCAATCCAACCCATTCTATGGTCCTCTCTCAGCCACCCAGGGAGAAGCATTTAGGTAATGACCACAGAACAAGCTTTCCTTTCCCAAGCTTGGTGCACATTGCATTTACCGAAGTCAGCCTTATCTCAAAATGATAGCAATTTCCTTCACCATAACAGTCTCCAAAGGGAAAGCTGACACAGGTGGCTTCTCATAACAAAGGAAAAGATGTAACAAATTTTCTATTTTCCTTTGAATGTTTTGTATGCAGAGCCATGATCAGTGAAAAGCAGATGACAAGCGAAGAGGATTGTTTTGGCTGGCACAGAAGTCCATCTCTGTTCCGGTGGAAAGAGATGACAGCTACATGTGCAAGAAAGCCTGGATGAACTGAAGCCTTAATGTGAGATATTCAGATCTCAATAGACTTCAAGATAATTGGCCTTTATCTTGTCTTCCATATGGTTTAGCTTTCCATGTAGTAAGTGAAGGATAACATTGGCTGAGGGAGAGGAGCTGACTGCACCAAGCTGGGAGAGGAAGGAAGAGGAGAGGAATATTCAGAGGGCAGAGAGGAACCCTCCCCGGAGAAGCCTCATGGATTATGACAAGACAAAAATGGTGCAGAAGTAATGAGCAGCACAGGAAGATGAAGGAGCCTCCCCACCAGTTAGGGTGAAAGGCAGTTAATCTGCATGAGAAGAGATCATCGCCCCAGCATTCTCTTAACTGGGTTTGCACCAAATGCCCTCACTGGTCAGTTGGTTCAGGCGAAGCACATGCTTAAGCAGGTACATTGTTCAGTGTCTTGGATGAACGTTCAAGGGGAAATTGCCTTGTCACCACTGACATCGGTGGGAGTTTGGCTGAGGATGTCACTGGGACCGTGCATTCAGTGATGCTTTTGAGAAAGAGGCAGGAGCAACATGGGAACAGGCTCTACTTCAGCATTATGCCTGCACATTACTAAGCCTGCACTCACAAGTAAGATAGCAGCTGCAAACATAGTCCTTCAACTTAGCAATATTTTATACCTTCACATACTGTGTAGTTGTAAAGGTTAGAGAGAAATTAAATGCATATTAAAAACCAAATTGAGTGAGAGGGCAGATCCACACTTCAAGAAGCCTTTGGTTTTATAAACTATTTTAGCCAAGGCCTGTTAAGAGCTCTTCCTGGTGAAAGAATGAGAGTATTTTCTCTGTTACAATCATATCAGCCTGTATTCTGGGTTAATGGAGATGAATACTACTGCCAGATTTTGTTCTTTTCCTGAATGCAATCTAATGCCAGATGGTTCTGAATGAGTATTAAATCCCCCATGTGCATGACCTTCCCAAGGTTTTTATCATTAGAACCTTAGAATAAGTCAAGGAAAGCTTTCCCAAAGCCTGACTGTAAACCTTCTAATGAGGGACTTAAGTCACAAAGAAAATCCTCTTGTTAATTCCCATTTGGCATTTTTTTCCCTCCTTTATGACAAATAAGCAAGAATTCACAGCAACAGAGATGCTTTAAAACTGTTTTAGTAGAAAACACATAAAAAATGAGAGCTCAGGTTAACAGTTCAGGTTCTCATCAGGGTTCAGAGATGTAGGAACAAATCAGCCATCTTCAGCTACTAATACAGGGCCCAGTTACATCACCAGCCCTCAAGACACATAGAAGTTACTTTGTCAGTAACTTACTGTTTTGTTCACAGTGCAATATAACACCTTATGTCAAAATAAATATGACCCAATGTCAGATGACAGGTTGAACTGAGACTTCATCTATGCAAAAGTATAAGGACTTACATGAATACCATCTTCACAATAATTGGAGTTCAGCAAGAGCAGCTAAATTCCCAAAGACTTTCCCAGTAATTTTCTGTCCCTCATTTGCACACGAAAAGTGGAGGATACATATTAATGATTTTATGTTTGGTTTTCTACTTGCTGTTTGCTGCATTGCACCATACCTTACTTGCGGCCTGTTACTTGAACACATTACAGAAAATTGTTCATATCCTCATGAGGTTTCTGCACTTCTCATTAGTGGGTTGTCTAAAAGCCACACAAGTAATTCTGCAACTAAATCACATGTTGTGAAAATAGGGAGGGGGTGACAATAACAAAAATAAAGTAAAAAATTTTACAAATTTTGGGGTGTCCAAACTGTTCAGAAAACTAGTTTCTCAGGGGCCATTGCACTGTTCATGTAAAACCCAGCTCTCATTAGTATCTGTTTCAAAAAAAAACCATCCTTGGCCAAAACCACACCAGTAATCATCCTGAAAGGGTTTAGTTCGGGTAACTGAAGAAACTGAACCTAGTTCATCAGTAGGGCATCCAAATGCATGAGACCTTAATCATGGGACCATCCTGCCTTGCCCTAAAGTCCCACACTTACCTCCCATCACCTGGGAAGAGGAATCTGAGAGATAACATGCTTCTTCTAGGAACTGGAACAAGAGCAGAGCCACCTACCATGGCAGGAGACTTATAGAAATAATTAAAGAAAAAATAAAAATACAAAACCTGTCTCAACCCCCAGCAGTACCTTGCTGTGTCACTAAAGATTTTATGACTGCACAGCACATGATTCCCCCAAACCAGAGTCGCTTTGTCACACTTCTTATCATACCTGTAGGCACACAGACAGTGTGTCCACAGTCACGTGCTCCATAGTCTGGCAGAGATGCAGGTGGCCTCTGGAAAGGGAGAAAGAGGGACTTTTGGTTAGAGCTCAGAGCTGAACCAGAAGCACTGAGCTCCATCCAGTTGAAGCTCTGTGCCCCAGTCAGCGCAGAGCTGTAACTGAAGGAAGCAACATTCTGATAGGTAATGTCAGTTCATTAAACTTTTGAATGTAAATCCATCCCTTCTTACATGTAACCCCAAATGTCCTGCCCTCACCCCTGAGACAACTTGGCCATAATTCCATTTCTGTTTAATTTTCACTGTTTATGTCCTTGTGGATCTCCACACCCAGCCTCCAACAATCTCTTCTGCTTTATTCTCACTTTATTTGTCTCCATGCAATCCTTATCAACCTTCTTAGCAACTCCTTAGGTTCCAACATCTCTCTGACTCCCCTATTTCACCCTCTGTGTGCTGCCTTCCTTGGCTATCTCCACTGAGGGCAGCTTGGTATCAGTCATCCACACCTCAAACTGTCATCTGACATGGAGGAGGTGTCCGGACAAGGAAAATGGTCATGTGGTGAAACTCTGGCAAAGACTTAGGGCCAAAGTCCTGTCTGAAATCGGAGCCATTGGAACACAGAATGGAGCAAAACCAAGCCTAGGGATGGATTTTGGTGCTTACCCCCATCACAACTTTGTGTGATTTTCCTCCCTGGCACCCTGGCCATGCCCCAGCAGCACCAATGTAGGCTGAGCAGGAGCAGCCACGAAAAACCAAAACTGGATGTGGAAGGAACTAAGGACACTGTGCAGAGCTCTTCATCCTGCAGGCAGTGAAACCCTGTCCAAGTGCAGCGTGCAAGCAATTTGTCATCCCAGGCCAAAACCAAAGCGGGTCTGTTGGTTTCTGTCCATTCCTTAGATGCCACGTTTAAAGCGAACAAAGGAACAATGCTGTCAGCAGCTCTCACCAGAGAGGGACCTGCGGGGGCAGGAGGACGGGCTGCATGTCCTGGGGAAACCTGACACTGGGCTGGGGTAAGGGCTGCGGGGCCCTGGGATGCTCTCGTCTCTGGGGATGAGGAGCATTCCTGGCACGTCAGCCTGGCACCTCCGGCGGGCCGAGAGCAAGGAGGGGGGCAGCGGGGCGAGCAGGCTTTGCTCTGGAGGCAAGGCGGTTTTACTAAAAAAGGAACTTGGAACACTTCAGCCCGTCGAAGCCGTGCCAGCTCTGTCTGCATCCCGCCCCAGTTCCCAGTGCCCAGGAGGAGCAGAGGAGAGGCGGGGAGGCAGTGGGAGGAAAATGGCAAGAGGAGCCCTGCTATGCAACAGCGGCTCGGCGGCCACAAGCGATCCCAGCAGGGTCGGGAGGCGCAAACTCAAGGCTGAGCCCGGGTTTGGAGTAGCCGGAGACTGAGTGGAATCGCTCTCACTGTTTTGTTCTCCTTCCTGCTCCCGCTGCCCATTGACATTCGGGTGTTTCTGGGGGCATGAACCAACCCCTGCTGTGCGTCTGCCTCTCACCCACTCCCTGGGACCCCACTCGCGACAGGGACCCCCTTCCCCGTGGGTGACAGCACTCTCAAAAAGAAGGTCCTGGCTACATGGGTAATTTCAACATACCAATAGCGTTTCCCTTTATAGCTGTGCCGCAGACGGCGTTTCCACATCGACATAAAACACACTTACTTTTTTCTTTCCATCCCTCAGTGCAACTTGACAGGTTTTGTGGTTCTTTTCCTAGCATGCGGGTTGATTTTACGTCACTGAGCACTGACAAGGCCAGAAAGAGTTCGAAGTCACAGTAATCTGAATTCTAGAAATAACAAGCTACAAAGATCCATGATTAAATGTGGAGAGCGCGAGAGCGGCAAAAACAAGTACTCTGTGTTCTTTAAAAGATCGTTTGGATAACAGTGACATAACCTAAGTACCCAGTCATGGTCCAATTTAATCAGCAAATATGCCTCTGGAGCAGAACCATCTAACTTAGGAAAAGAAAACAGAAATACAGTCGCCACCAGTAGGAGAAATTAATGCATTCCTCTTAGACAAAGATTAATTATTATGAATCACTCCAAAAATACATTTGCCCCAAGTGGGAGTACACGGTCTTCTATTCATCAAGTTGCTTTCAAATAATCATTAAGCATCTTAAGACAGGAGACTATTTTGTCTCTGCAAAATAAGCACTGCAAAACGAGGACCACCTTTTTTAATGTCTGCAGCATTTTGATCAAAAGCAGTTTCCCCAAAATGGGACAGCAGAACATCTGCTAGAAGAAATGTGTATAGGTACAGAGGACTCTGCTAATTCCACTGTAATTTTTCATGTTGGAGTTTTCTTGTCAGTGTTGATTTTTCCATACTGTTTTATCCTAAGTTCACCAAATTAAGTTTATATTTGCTACTAATTTTGTCCTGCTAAGGGCCTCAGCTGTAACCTCAATGGAATCTCAAAGGGTCATAAACCAGATTCAGATCCAAAAGTCACCTCAGTTGCATGTTTTGGAGAAAAACGAACACAGCGGTTTTCAGGAAGGGCATGGGTAGCTGTTTTAGTAAGGTCTCCCTTTGCACAGGGGTTCTCCTTTTAGAAATATGTACAGCAGATTATGATCTTCTTTGCTTTGGTGGGACAAGTATGCCCGAAACAGATTGTCTTATTAACAGCAGGCTTGGCTTCCCTAGGTTACTCACATTTGATTTTCGATTTTTCTCTGTGCAGTCCCTGGTAGACATGTCTGAGTGCGAATGCTCTAGTAGAGCTACAACGTGCAAGAACAAGAACACGGTCAAATTAAATTATTTTGTCATTTCAAAGGGAAAAGAAAAAATGCAAAATTAAAGGACAGTGGGAAGCAACCATGTTACCAACTGGGGAATATTATTCACAGTTCAGCATTTTTGGTAGAGTAGGAATCAGAAGCTTCTTTCCATTTGCTTTGCAGGGCCAGAGTGAGGTGCAAAGCAGGTAATTATCAGCTACAATTTAATTACCAGAACCCTAGATGCTGTTGAAGTTGACTTCACAGCCACCTTTATCTAGCAGGCTAAGAAATGGCCTTCTAGGTAAAACATTTTTAGCAGTCTTCCTTTTCTCCACTTTTAGAATCTCTTACAGTTTAAGTCTAAGTCCTCACCAGTAGTGATAGGCAATGCTTCCACTAACACTTTCCATTGCAAAATAATTTTCTACCCAAACATACTTTGTTTGACATCAATAAATCAGGGCAGCTCTTTTTAATCATTCTTGAGACTGAACTAGGCCAATTTTTTTTTAAAGCTTATACAATTTGGTGACTTTTCAAAGAAAACTTTTTTTTTTCCAGTGGCACAGTCCAGCACTCCCTGTTCCTGGCAGCAGCTCAGAAATACTCTGAGAAATGCATCTTTTTGTGGCAGTTCTGACCCAAATGAAATCAAGAAACCTTGGAAATCTCACAGGAGATGGATTTTTGTGAGTTTTCCAATTTAAACAGGTGGAGATAAAGCAAGATAAGTGTCTGAGACAGATCTGCAACATGTGGAAGGTTCATCTTTTACTAGATATGTCTGCCTTTATTATTATGGCCTTACCCTTTTCTAGAGATATGCCTACAGGCACTTGATTAACACTGGAGTAGTTATGTAAATGAATGAATGGGACAATAGTAGAAAGAAGCCTTCATTCTTAACTCTGACAAATTCACTTTCCAAAGGAGAGATTGTTTTAATTGGTCAGCCAGTGCCTCGGGATGGATTTGAAACAACAGGGAGAGGATCCTCAAAAGCCCAGCAATTCTGAGATTTTTTCCTAGCCATCAGAAATAATTAAAAAAAACATGTAGTGTTTGTTTCTGTTAATTATGTACTATTTCATGTTTTGCTTCAAATTAGCTCTTGAGTTCTTCTACCATATCCACATGGCAAAAAGAGAAATAGACAACATCTTTATCTTCAGAACAGCTTGCTCACATCGCACCGCAGTTTATTTTATGATTCAAATACTCTCTGTATTTCTTTTACTCCATTCCTTCATTACCACCTCACCATTAGCAAGTGTTGCTAAGTAACATTCTAAAGGCCCCTATGATTTCACTACATGACTGCAATACAACCACACATTAATACTTCACAAAGGCAGTAACTATCACCAATAACCACTATATTACTTCAAGGGAAACCACGGTACTTTCTCATTATGGATGTGTATGCTTCCAAATTGCACCAGTCACCAGGGTAATCCACTGTTGCTGGAGGCTGGGATGAATAAATTCCCATGTTGGATTTGCAGAAATCCTGATGCTTCTCTCATGTGTGCAATGCGTTTAATTGCAACTCATTTTGCTTTGAATCACAGAATATCCTGAGTTGGAAGGGACCCATCAGAATCACTGAGTTCAACTTCTGGCCCTACACAGGGCTCTCCAAGAATCCCACCATGTGCCCAAGAGTTTGTCCAAATGCTTTTTGAACTCAGTTTTGGTGCTGTGACCACTGCCCTGAGGGGCTTGATCCAGTGCTCAATCACCCTCTGGGTGAAAAAGTTTTCTCCTGATGTCCAAGATGTCACCAAATAGAGTGGCTGGGAAGAGGATGATCTTTGGACACTTGGTCCCTTGGAGCTTCAGTCACGGGTCAGACCCTTGGTTGTAGATGAAAAAGAGGTTGGAAAGGGCAAGACATCCCAAAGAAGTTCACCATCAGAAACTAGGTATCCTAAAAGGTTCAACATCAAAAGCAACATGAAAAGGTACACCAAGATATATTTTAGCTTAATTTTTGCCTGAAATGATTCACTGGTCTTACCTAGCAAGGATAGAATGGAAATCCATATCTCAAACAAGAGGTGATGGCAATGCTGAAGTAGTGCAAAGAGAGTCTCTTATGAGCTTGGTCCCAACAGATACAGAGTTCAGAGGAAGTTTTCTGCCTGCATAAAATTTGAGAAGTCAGACATATAATTACCGTGAAAAAATAATCATTTTTCATCCTTTTCAGTCTGTGGTAAAAGAAATTAAAGGAAAACCAAACACCTTTAATAATTTCAAAATGTTGCACTTTGTCATCAATCTCAATTTGCCATAATGAGCCTTGCAGGAAGTTCAAAAGTTGCTGTGGGATGAAAATCGGATTGAAGGATGTTGGGTATTTAAGAAATGTGGCTCCAGTTGCACCAGATAATGTCTATGTCAGCCTTACGATATTTATTATGCCTGTTCTGAAGTGGAGGCTGTATGCATATTTATACCTACACATCTACACAGAGAGAGTACACTTGTCTGCATGAATGTTCATATTAACAAATGCATCTGATGTCAAAGGGAAGAGTCCTTCAAATGCTAGATAAAGGTTTAATTTCTTATCTAGTGTTTTCCCTGTTTTGCTTGGTTGAAGGCCTAGTATTTAGATGTTTCATTATCTAAGATTTCCCCTGTCCCAGGGAGCACACTGGTTTGCCATGTTCAATAAACTAATGAAACATAGAATAAATCTTTCTAGTGGAATAACTACATGATACTAAACTCATGTTTTATCTTATCCTCATCATGTACTTCAGTTCTTTTAAATGTATCTTTGTTGCAACAAAACTTGCCATAAATTAGTCACGATGATATTACAGCTGAATTTAATTTCAAAGTCTCTCAGCAAGTTGTTAAGGGTTTCTTGCCTAGGTCACTGCTGAGGAAATTTGAAAACTCTGATGTGATTTATGAATATTGCTGTATTAGTAGTGTATAAAAGGCTATGGGGAATACAAGCAAATAAACCTTTGTTTAATTCCATTCCAATAAAAATTTCATTTCTTATAGCAAAATAAACAAGTAAATCAATGTTGACTGATTCTGTTGCTTTATTATGTAACTCGTTATTCAGCTTTAAACATCCAAGCCAAGTAAAATCTGAGACCCTGCTCACTTTTGTTAAAATATAATTAGTTAACAATTAGAACTATTCTTCAGAGATTTCTTCCTTGAATGGCATTCATAATGTGATTCAAGAGAAGGAAGTCCAGGAATTAAAGGGCTGACTTCGTTCCCTCTACATACAACTACATTATCCCTATTATTCACCAATTTTTCAATGTAAACATTTTTTCCCTGAAATTTACTCAACTATTTAAGGGATAATTAGTTTACTAAAATTCCTATTATATCAGTGTTCAATTTCAGAAACCCTGTTACCTTGAGACTTGATCTTATATGAGTTGCACGGATATACAACTTTGATTCCTCATCATGTAGCCTATCCCCATAGTTGGGAAATACCCCCATCAGCACATCCATGGAAAAGAGATTTTTGCATGTCCAATGGAAACGAAATTTGAAAATTAAACATCCATGAAACTAGATAAGAAACTTACAGCTGATGGGGAATGTCCATCAATACCTCTCTGGGGCTACTGCTGATTTGTTCCAGCTGGTTCTGCCTGGTTTTGTTGCTTCATATACCCAAATCCACCATTCTGGCTGGCAAAAGAGGAAAGGACAGCTTTGAGAAAAGGATTGTAGTAGGTCAAGGTGCAGTAAGGTTTAAAAAGACTGTACCGACTTTTGGTTCATAATGTTTGCCAAGGCCACACACTTGATGATGGTGGAGCAAGAGGTGACAACAATCCTGCCATCTCCACACGTCTATCATGCCACACCCAATAAGGAGACCCCAACAATCTGAGCTACATCCCATTTGTCAGTGAGTTGAAATAAATAACTGTTCCATTTGGATGGAAATTCCAAGAGAAGGAGTGACTGGACCATCTTCTTTTTCATCCTCAGAGAAAATATTAGTTCAATTTTCAGAGGTGAATGAGCATTACATACCTCATGTCAAAGCCTTGCACAAATCTTAATGCAGCCTCTTCTACCACAGAGCAGGAGGAGCAAGGAGCTTTTCAATGTGCCTAAGAGAACACAAAAATATTTTTGCTTTTAAAACTGTGAGGTCATTACAGAAGGCTGACATTTTAGAATGAATGAGATTGCACTTACACTAAACAACTCCTACCTTGAATCTTCTCCCTCTCTGTTCTGAGTCTCTTTAGCTCTAACTTTCATCAACCTGGAAAATGCCCTGAACCTCTTGGGCATCACCAGGAACAAGAAACAGTCTGTGTGCCATTCAGTCACAGCTGGCCCAAGGAATTTCTGAAAATAAGTCTTTGTTCTCACTCTTGGGCACAAAGTGGAACAGTGAGTGAAGCAACCTTTTTTCCCCCCTCCTTCCAGCTTCACATTTCCCTAGGGAATTCCTCCAGATTTCTCAACATCCACCCAATGTCATGCTGCAGCTGTACTGTTTTATACCAACTGAACATGTGCTCCCCCTGCCCCCCAGGTTTGTACACCTTTGAGGAGAGGACAGGATTACACAGCTGCTTTGGTTAAAGTGTGGGTTGGTTTGTTTGCACGCTGTTTTATTATGCCTATGTAAAAACATGGGCTGATAGCTTCCTGTGAAATGAAGGGAAAAAATCCAAAAGAAAAGAACTGCCTGGAGATAAAAAGGTCTTAGAGTTCTAGAAAATGTCAACTCCAAGAAATGCAGTGGGTGTAAAAACCACGAATTAGGATTTACATTCATATACAGCATCTACGTTTGTTCTGAACAATGCTCAATGGTGAGAGCTGCGAACCCCGTGAGCACTGCCTCCCACTGTGGACATGCTTCCCATTCCTGGGCTGGGCAGCAGCCACTCCTTCCCATGGAGGGCCCTTCCCACGGACATCCGCACGAAGCCCCCATCCGTTCTGCGCGGCTCTAGGGAGGAGTTTTGCTTCCTCTTTGCAAAGCCCTTTCCAGCAGGATGGAAGTGGGCTTTGCTCCAGAAGCTGGGGGTATGTCCCTAGGCCCTGTGCGAACAGGTACCTGGCCACTCAATACGGTGCGACCTTTTCCACAGCAGAAATTGGTGTGGAGGTGGAGAAGCCTCTCCCTCACTTCAGATCCAGTCAAGGGCTGCGGTTGGTTCATCAATCTTAGCCCAGGCTACACAGCATTAACCCATCTCAAGGGAGGAGACAATAATGCATCCTTGTTAATCTACAATAAAAGTCAGAAGAGGACAGAAAACATCAGCTATGTTGCTCATATTTGCATAATGCCATTCATTAAATACCCACTGAAATTTGCTTCAATTTCCAGATTAAAAAAGAAACCAAATTAGGGATTTTTCAACCAACTCTCCTCCAAGAATTTGACATAGATTTTTTTTTCTTTTAAATCTAAAACACTAATGACAAACTAAAGGAACACAATACATTATCTCTTTAGCATGGACATCCTCAGCTCTGCAAGGTCTCTGTAGCAGCTGAAGGTATTACATTACTGAGACTATAATGCACAGAGTGCTTTAGGGAGGGAAAGTGCTTTTGAATAGGTTTTAATTCATTCAAAACACTTGAAATGTGTTTTAACGCACACAGCCAAAGCATTAGGAACTATTTTAAAAGAAAGGCTTTATAAATATCAGTTCATCCAATTGATGTAAGACCTCTCTGATCCAGTGAGTGGACATGCAAATTACTACATTAAACTACTTTTTCTGTGTCCTAAGCTGTTTCAGAAGTTAATTTAGATGCCATTACATCTTGCAGAGATGACAACTGTGTACTAGGCCTTAAAATCGTCAGTCCTTCCAGAAGACATTTTACAACTCACCTATACCAAAATCTTTGTGAAAACTAAATGCTTGGCTACCTTCATGACTTTCTCAGAGAGGCTGCATGGCAAGTGCACATAAATCTTTCAACCAAGAGTCAAGCAACGAGGAGGAGCTACTGAATTGCTGGCAATATGAGGTAATGTTGAACTAACACGAACTTCATGCAAATTTTTGCTTTGGCCAGAACTGCTGGTTGGGGTGAACTTGTAGTAACAGGCTTGTCGGAGATCTGCCAGGGGGGTCTCTCTGGCAGGCTGTGAACTGCAGCTGGAGCTGCCTTTCCTTCAGTTTGCTCTGATTTTAGGACATGCTCATGCAGCTCGGCTATAAGCTTTCAGCTGGAGATGAGACAGAGAGGAACCCAACCGCCCCGAAGCGGATGAATGTCAGGATAATCCCAGTGCAAAGTCAGACTTCTGGTGAAACTGCAAAAGTGAAAAGTTTATTGAGGCTCTGCCTAGGTCTAAGGCCATCTCCTCTGGACTGAGGAAGCTGGGACTCAGGAGAGATGAAAGCATGCAGTCTGTTGTTTTAATGACTGTCTGGGCTGCCTGTAGCCAGAAAAGCATCTCCATCTCTAGAGGAGAAGACCCACCACCTCCATGGAGCCACACACAAGGAGTTCAATTTCCGCCAGACAACAGCCTCAGTCCATCCCTCCATCCCTGCCTACTTGACCACTGTCACAGCAGTGAGGCAAATTTCACAGAGAGTAATCGCACCTTAAACCTTTAAAGAACAAAGAAAATCTCAGCAGGACAAGGTTCATCAGCTGCACAACTGAGTCTGACAAAGCACATCACTGTCCTCACAAACTTTGTCTCAGCAAAGACAATATTAGGACTTTGAGTTTTCTGCTCTCCCAAGTAAAGAAACTGCTGTTGTTCCCTTAAGAAAGCTCTTCCCAGTACACGGTCAGGAAGATTTCCTTGGTATTTTGCCAGGAGTTGTATAACAAATGGCTGATGAAAAAAAAATAACAAGAACAGGCCAGAAAGAAAAGAGGAAATATCCAAAAGAAGGAAAAGGACAAATGAGTCTTCAGAGAATATGAGCTACAGAAGATGCGCTGAGTTTATGTCTGGTACATTTTTGCTTCATTTCCAGTAATTCACACTCTGTGTGTTTCTAGAAACAGATAGATAAAACATTTACAAAAACCACAGCAGTGAAGCCATTGCAGCCAATGAAAAAGTGAATCCAAGTCGTGTTGGGACAAAAAGTAAAGTTTTGACGTTTTGACAGTCAAAATAGGCAAACACGTAGAATTTTCCCCTTCTGACTTTGGCTAAAAAAAAGCAAATAAGATAAAATTATTATTAACTGATATTTAAGGATGGCAAAATTTCTAGTTTTTGCAAACAGACATTATGGCTTATTAAAGGACTTCACTGTTAGCTCAGCAATTCTGTTGCTTTACAGTGATATTTTTCCTCTTGGATTAACAACATCCATAGCAATTTTATGGGTGTGGTTCAGATCAAGAACATGTGTTGCTAGCTGGAAAATTACATTTGACCTCTGCTTTTCCTTATCTTTTGTTTTGTTTTCTCTTAAGTTTAAAGATACTTTCATTAAAGAAATTATTTCCTTTCTTTGGGAGGTTGAATCAAAGGCACTAAAATCGATGAGAGCCTTTCCATTAATTTAGAGGGGCTTTACATAAGACTTTCAATTAGAAACAGTAAGTGTAGAAGCATAAAGAAACTGAAGATAAAGGAGAGGGGAGCAGGAGGTGGAAATGTTTCATGAACATTTACAAACCTCTAAGGTTTCATTTGGCTTTATGGTTAACTTTAGGTCAAAGGTTTGGGTCAGCTTTTGTTCTCCTCAGCCCCCATTTGCTCTGATCTTCTTTTCCAGAGTGGGATCTTGACAGATGCACTGTGAAAAGGGAAAAAATGGTTTCAAAAGCTGGACTCAAGACCTGCTAGAGGCAGAATGATGAGGCAACTGCTTTGCAGTTTGTTTTGTGTCACAGAGAATGCAATTCCCTCAGATAAAGTCGCACAGTGCTGGAGTGAACCCTGGAGATACTTCATGGAAATATAATGAGAGGGACACACTGCTATTAATGTTCTTGGTTGGCATCTCCTGCAACTCACCTCAGTGGTGACAAACCATTGAGTTTTAGGGCAGTGTCACACCCTGAGGCAGTGACATTGGCTGAGTTTGCCACTTGTAAAACTATTCATTTGGGGACAGTATATAATTCACCAGTGGCAAAATGCCAAGTCTCCCACAGGGAGATAGATCACTTGTCTTCCAAAGGTCATGGGCTCCAGGGTGACAAAACCATCATCCCCACCAGCCTTTGGCACTGACAAGAGAGCGGAGAGGCAACAAGAAGAGGGTTTTGGCACTCATGAACAGAGATACAAATAAGACAATTCCATAAGGAGAGATGGTATCTTCAGGTTCTTGTATTTTTTAATAATTTCTAGGTATTACAGGAAAATCAGAGCAGCTTCCTGACACTTCTTCTGGCTAATTTCAAAGGGAAGTACAAGTGGAAAACTACTACTGAATTTAAGTGAATTGTTGATCTACTGGACAATTTGAGAGGAGGCGGAGAGGAGTCGAAAGGGTAGTTGGTACCAGGAGACAAAAGAAGGATGTTACAAGTAGAGGTGGTAAAATCACTAGCCCTGGGGGACAGAGGGAGAAGCAGGCAGCTCTCAGCCTCCAGCACTGTGTATGTTCAGTAGCAACACAATTCCTTCTGCTTCATCCCCAGCTCCATGTTTCTGCCTGTGTTCCTGTTCATCCCCACCTCAGCCACACCAGCACAAGCGTTTGCACAAGGTCTCTAACCCAGACCACTGAGAGCTGAGTTAACACCAAAACCTCCTGCACTGCTTCAGTGCTGGCTCACTAGATTTGGCTGGTATATTATGTGTTCTTGGGCTCACATTCATCCTGTTAACTTTAGGTATTTAACCACAGACTAAGTCGTTCATTCTTTTAAAATCTTTCTCCAGCAAGCAGAGAGAGATGGGCACAGCCGGGGGCAATTCCTGCTGCTGGAAACATCATTATTCTCCTTTGCCATGGAGCAGAGTGAACTGAGGACCAGTGCCATGCAGAATGGGTCTGGTCCCACAGCCACTGCTCAGATCATCCCTTCTCTACACCGGTGTGGGGACAATGATGTGGCCACAGAAGAACAGAGACACAAATAGGTTTCTGACCTACTTCTTGGCAGCAGGCAGCAGTGAGAGCCATTGCTGGAGCTGAGGAGGAGTAGATCATACTCACACAAACCACACGGATGGGTTGGTGAGCTGGAACTGACATTGTCTCTCCAACTGGGCTTTTGCAGCATTCCTGTTGAAACCTTTTCTCTCTCTTACTCACCATCCTTGACACATGAACCTGGATGATTTTTCCCCCTTTCATTTCTGTTGGCATCACATTTTCTTCTGTGTTTATGTGAAACAACATTATTTGCCATGGTTTTGAAATCACCTCAGGACACAGTTACTGTCTCGCAACATGTATTTTGGAAACAGCATTTAGGAAACATTTTCAGCCATGAAAATTGGATCATTATTATATTCAAATCACTTCCAAATATGAGATTCCTTGCTTATCAAGGGAATTGTACTGAAATCCTTTATATTAATTTTTTCTCTTTCTGATTCTAATTCAGACATACTGTGGATCTATATTATTACTTTTTATCAATAGCAAGTACTTGCCATGCTAGTAGGCTCTCAGTGGTGTCTGCACTGAACAGCACTGCACAGAACATTCCTTAGAGGAGTTCTCTCTAGACAATTTTGTATTGCTAGTCTATGTTTTTAATTATCAGTACTCTCTAGTGTTTCATCTTCCACAGAAATTTCTAGTATTTTTAGGATATCTACATTCAGACACCCAAATTATTTCCTCATGGAGGCTAAGCAGGCTTCATGAGATGGTCAGCCCTAAATACCTGGCATCTTTTACCCTTGTTTTCTCACGTGGGATGGTTTATACCAGCTTGGCTGAAGCCTTGCTCCAACAGAGGGACTGGATGCTGTACACTGCACACATCCAAGCAGTCTCATTGTAATCAATTAGTAAGACTGGATAATTCGAAATAAAACATTTGATTTGTTCCAAGCAAATAACATTTTCATTACTCATTTCATCTGGCTGCTCAGCAAAATTATTTTTTTTTCTTAATAAAAAAATGAATGGTCTTAAAGCAACCACCACTAGGAGTAAAAATGCTGGAAATCTCCTTTCTGGGAAGGGGTGCAACAGAACTATGGTGGAGTTTTATCCTTGGCTCACAAATACTTAGGGCCAACTGAGGATTTCTCTTTGGAAAAAATTCAACTCCCTGAGGAAAATAACAGGTTATCCCTGCTGACTGACTCCAAAGAGGAAAAAACCCACAATTTTACCCAACACATCCCATTTGGTCCCTGTTTGTGCCTGAAAAGGTCCATTTCTCTCAGAGTGAGCCTGTTGCCACATCCTCCCACCAGCTGACCCAGAGAGGTTTCTCTCTGTTGTGCTGCCAGGATGCTCCTCACGCCCCTTCTGTAAACACACGGGAACGGGTCTCTGCAAACCCGGCAAGAGACTTTAAGTTCCATTTGCACAGATCACTCTTTTTCTACTACAGGAAATCAGAGAAAGAGGACTCAGCCCTCGTTTTGCATGAGAATTCTTGGGCATCCTGTAGACATGTCTGTTTGGGGTACACTCAGAACAGTTCCTGAGCTTGCTTAGCTTTAAAAAAACATGTATATTGTCACTGCTGTTCGTGCTATTTGTGCTCAGATTTGGGAAAAAAGAAAATTTTTGTTTGAATAAGCATATACCTGTACAAATACTCACACTTCAGAGGTTTGGGAGAATGAGATGCAAATGGTTGTTGATGAAACTCAAACTCTGTGTGCTGGTGCTGGAATTCAGAGCCAGCTTTCCGGGATTAGGTGTCCCCATCTAACCTCAGCTGTTACAAATTATTTTGGAGCTTGGCCCTGGCAGGTGAGGGGAAACCATGAGAAAGAGAACAAAAGAGTTTCTTTCTCTTCTGCCCCTGCCCCCCCGCACCTTTTACAGTATTGGGCAAATGTGGTTTTAATTCAGAAATGCAAATGTCATCTCCAAAGTCACTCTGTGAAGGAAAGGCGGGGAAAAGGAGAGGAAAAAAAAAAAGAAAATAATTGGATTGTAATTTGTAATTTGTCAAGATGTTTTTAGCTGTGAAATCGAACTGGAAAGTCTTAACAGCTGAGGGATGAGCAAGATGGGGGGAACAGGGACGGGGAGTGTTGCAATCTGCAGTGCACTTAAAATATATCAGGCTTCCTAGATGTCCCAAACAGCTTCTAATAATTTGGTTTTTTCATGGCCAGCCCTTGTGTGATGTAAATAATGCTGTGATCCCATGTCACCAGGAGACTAGGGAAAACAGCTCCACCTTACGTGCTATTCTTGGAACGCTTCAAGCAAGGCTAAATTGTCATTGAAAGCTGTTTGGGATAATTAAGTAGCAAATAAACATTTTTTCCCCGTGTTGTCCCCCACCTTATGCTTACAAAAGTCTCCAGGCTGGAAGGTATTTTTTTTCCTCCAGGTTATGACAGCAATGGCTGCATACGTGCTGCAGCTCTGATAGCAGACGTGAATTATGGAAAAGGGCTACAAACACAAGAACTCACTCTGAGCGCTCGCTGTACTTTCTTAATGTATGTGACATTGACATAATACGCCCCAGGGCATTTTGGATCAGATGGCGTTTGCCTGTTCCACGTGCCGGTTTGATGAACAGCAATCAAGTTGTGAAACACATGTAGGCAGCATGTGTGGGGAGTGGCTTTCCATCCTGCACTTGGGTGGGAAACACACAAACATGGTGAGGGCAACACTTCCAAGAGAAACACTGCTTGGGCATCAGAGGAGAGGGCTCCTCCTCCTGCCAGGGGTCATGGTAGGCTGCCTGGATGGTGGTTGTGTTACATCAACCTTCAGTCCGACCATACAACACATCCAGCACCTAGAACCAGCTTTCACAGTGCACAGAACCTCAACCAGACACATCTTATGGGAGCTGACATGTGAGCTGAGAGCCTCTTCATCAATATAAGAAATTAAATCCTTCATTTCCCAAGAACACAGGCTGGAAAGGAGGGTCACAGCTCAGCAGAGGGTCGGTCCAACCCCCTTTTCCTTATGCTAAGAGTCAGCAGCCCATCAATCAGATACACATTTCAGCAGCACTGAGAAACACGTCTCCTCCTCTCACATCCCCATCCTTCAGAAGAAAAAGTCCATTTCTACAGGGACAGAAAGCAGAATTAATCCCTCTCTTATTTCCTCCTCTAACTCCTTCTCCCTAACACCCCATTCCAGCTTTCATCCTATCTGGGCTATTTAGTCTAGAGCAGAGAAGACAGAGAGGAGACATGATAAAAGTCTTCAATTATGTAAAAGGCTTATGTGAAGAGGAAGGCAATAAATTGTTATCCACATCCATAGGGAAAGCACAAAAAAAAGTAATGGGTTTAAATGTGACAAGGAAGACCTAAGTTCAGCACTAGAATAACTTCCCTGCTGGAAGGGTCATCAGGCACTGGAGGAGGTTGCTCATGGGGGCTGGGGGATATCCACAGCTGACAGGGTTAAAGAAACACTTTAGACAAACATGTCAGGAACAGTTTCTGTTGGGGTGGATGAGGTGACCTCCTCAGGTCCCTTCCAGCCCTATCTTCTTCTACACCATTGCGATAACTATCCCAGCTTCATTTCTTGGCGGATAACCATGATAGAACTCCACTCCATCTTTGGTTTTGGGTATAAGTTAACTATCCTGTGGCAACAATACACTTGGATCAAGGAGCAGATGGAGCCAGAAGACAGGATGATCTCTCACGACACAGCAAGTGTAACTGTCAGATCCTGCAAGACCCAGATGATTACTCTACCCACTTTTAAATAATTGAATTATCTCCTAAACAGACAACACAAGAAACTCAAGCATCCTAAGAGCTCAGTGACTCTGCCGAGGACAAACTCACAATTCACACTATGCCTCCAAAGCAGTGGCACCTCAGCAGACTCCCCACAGGGAATACAGAGTTACTTTGGCCTGTGTAAGAATAGCAGATACCTTGGACTGTGCCTGCTTTTGTGACTGGTACAGTCTCGTCTTGCACAGCTCTTGCAAGAAGCAGCATCCCTGGAGATGCTCTGCTGTGAAATGCACTTCTCACCAAATCACACTGAAAATGGGATGGATTGTGTGTTTACATAAGGATATCCTTAAGTGCTGTGCTGGACTGGGGCCTTACCCAGCTATATTTCAGGCTCCTGGATGTCAGTAGGGATTGATCATGGAGCCTCTCTGCATGACCTGGGTACTGAGTCTACATGTGTCAGAAAGAGGATATTTTTTCTTGAATATAATTTTTCTCTTTAAGTCTTGGATATCCTAGGCAAAAAAGATGGTCAATAACAACAAAGTCAGAAAATTGTCTCTTTCTAAAAGTGAGGTGCATTTGAGCCCTAACAGATGCAATTTGTATCGTTACTGCTGATGAAGTTAGCAACCTTTGGCAAGGAGACATTGATCTTCCTGATCTGCAGCTGCTTGAGAGGATGCAGCTGCAGATATCCAGATGGGCATGAACAAGGAAGTGACGTGTAAAAGGCAATAGCTGAATATTTAAACCAGATGAAAGTTGCAAGGTAGGTTAATGACCTTGAAAGAACCAGATAGGTAAAAGGAGTAGAGAAGGGCCACAATGATTTATATGCTTGCCCTGCACAAATATTACAATGCTTATTGAAGGGTGTAGTAAATTATGAACAAAGTAGAACTTTATTAGATTAATGACAGAGGACTTTATATAGAAAGGTTGGCATCTTTGGAAATTAGGGAAGAGAAATTAGTTTTATTTTTACTCTTTTGTTTCCAGGCTTGAATACTTCTTTTTCTGCTATGCAGTCTTACTCTCAGTAATTACATATGTGTTTCTGGATCCTTTGTGGCAACAGTAGAACTCAATGTATGGAAAGCAATGAGACACTAGGAAGTGTAAGAAGGAGAGACAGGGAAGGGGATGCTAAGTGCTAAAAGCTGGGCGTTCACCAAGGACCTGTTTGGTGGAAAGAGGTGGGAATTTTGGAATTGACTGAGAGGCTCTCAAACCTTTATCATGATTACTGTGGTGATATCCAGAACCCCTGGTCTTGGATCATACCATGCTGGTGTCCATAGAAAAGGCAAAAGATGAAAACTACCTCCCACATGTTTTAAATCAAGCAAAGTGAGGCAAAGTTTGGTAGGACGACAAGGAGCCATAGCATGAAATGGTTCACACCTTGTTGCACAGATAGGTGGGCCAGGACCTCCAAATCCTGTTTCCCATCCAAATGTCTAGCCTAAACTAAAAGGAAAGACATTTCTGTCTGAATGAGCAAACTTTCTAAACCAGCTTAAATGATTCTCATGAGGAAAAAACCAAGACACAAAATGAAGCCAACAAAACCAATCAAAACAAAACAAAAACACACACACACACAAAAAAAAGAAAAATCCTCTTAAACAGTTTTCAATATATGTTGTTTGGTTTGCAAAATCCCTGTATTAACAGTTTATGCCAGTGGAAGGGAGAAATCAGTCATCACAATACTCATAATTACACATGGAAATATATTTGTAATCATATCAAGTCCCAGCAGTAACTCTAACAACTTCTTGGGCCATGGCCATCAGCAAAAGAGCCAACTCCACAGAGAACACATTCAGGGGCACAGTTTGCACCAGTTAATCAGGGCATGCTCAGCTGCATTACTGGGGCACACCAGGC
Organism: Pitta sordida; assembly: GCA_013390025.1. Lineage (NCBI taxonomy): Eukaryota > Metazoa > Chordata > Aves > Passeriformes > Pittidae > Pitta > Pitta sordida. Next base: position 987,858 of record WEKX01005334.1, on the reverse strand, counting down.
CACTGATCATTTGTGTCTGTGACTGCCTTTTGCTGTAGAAGAGGTGAGTGGCTGTGCTCTCCTCCAGCCCTGAGACTGCCCTTGGTGAGATCAGGGGCTGAATTCTTACCTCCATCTGCCAGGTAGGGCCCAAGGAGCTGGCACTGTGGAGTGTGCTGCTCATTATTCACCACTTGCCATGTACAAGTGACCTGAAAGCCTGACCCACAGTCCAGCAAGTCCCCTTGGCATTTCTCTGTGCTCTGAATCAAGCCTCAGGAGAACAATTAGAATGAACGAGCTCAAGTAAAAATGAACTTTTTTTCAGTATATTTCTGATCACTTTTTCTTGCTACCCTTTGCTCCCTGCAAGAGCTCTTCCCCAGATGTAATGCGGCCGAAGAAAGTTCTAGCTAAGAGAGATTGCAGGTTAATAACCATACTCAAAAGAGTTGCTTACAGAGGCAAAATAAAGATGACTGAGAAATAAAAAACATTCAAAAGCATCACCACCCGCAGAGAATAAATTTCACAGGTAGGATAGTGCAGATACAGCTATTATGGAAACATGAATCTTCAGCTCCTTTACATTATTATGTTTTTCCTTCCTTGTAAGATTTGTTGAAAAAATATGCTAATAAACCTCTCTGATTTGTCTCCCTTGGAGTTTTGTGTGAGCAGAGTAACACATTCTATTTGAACTCCATAATTCATATGTAATTATTTTTAGTTATGTTCTCTTCAACCCTCTATGGGCAGCTAATGAATTTAAGAAAATGTATAGTCTCTTTGAATTACTCACTGTAATTTCTCACCAGCATTAACTTAGGCTCAGTTGGCAGCTACATTCTTAAAAATCATCATTAAACTTACCCCAGTCCATGTATGACCTGGACAAAGAATTTTCCCCCATGAGCTCCTGCCTCTGTGTTATTCAACATGTCATCCTATGCCACTCAAGGATCTAGAATCTGAAAACTGGAGAATTTCAGCTCTTCCACCTGCAAAAATCAAAGGATAAATATGTATTTATTGGTCTGCAGCAGCTGCCATTCTGTGATGAGCCAACTACGCACATGTGGTGAGCTAACTATGCACAGGCATCCCCATGGAACTTGGGGTGGACAACTTGACTTAGGCTGGAAAGGCAAAGTTTGGGAGGGAGGTCTGATGCTTCTGTGCAGCAGTGATAATGTCTGCAAACACACATGCCTCTTGTGCCATGAGAAAGTTCCAAAAGGAAGCATGAAGAAAGGAGGACAACTCCATCCACCCGACCCCCCTCTGCACCTTCAAGAGCAGTGGAAACTGATGGCTGCCCAGCTTTGCCCTCACACCTGCAAACCCTTCCATGACCTCATTTCCTCTCTCCTCCACATCCTCCCACAGAAACGGGTCTATTTGTTAAACAGAAGGACTGACTTCTTTTGGGGAAATATTTTAAAGTGGTCTGTGCGTGTATATGATAACGAAGGATTTATTTTCTTAAAGAACCTGCATTTTCTGAATGTTACAGGAAAGACCTCTTTAAAAGAAATTCGAAATTATTTGGGGAAATTACAATCTCTTCCTTGCAGGCAAAGCTCATCCAGATTTGTTTACAGGACATTCAATACGTGTATCCATTTTCAGATTTAAATAAGAGAAAGATCCAAACCCCAAAGACATTAATAGAAACTAAAGCTTTTTGTCCTGATGGTGCAATAAACTTTCTCAACAGCGAAACACTGATATGGAAAAGACGTTGTCACTTGAGTCCATCACAGTAAAATAAACTAGTCAATACCACCTTAACACAAAACATTGCAAACACCCAAGTAACACCTGCCTGTGAAAGGCTTGATTTTTATGAAATTGTTTCTTGAGAAAATGGTCCCATAGAACTTTTTAACTCTACTTAATCAGCACAAAACAAATCAAAGAAGATGATTCTCATTTCCTTCTCTAAATGAAAAATGTCCATTTCATGAGGGAAAGGTCAGCTGTTATTCAGAGTGCTGGAGCACTTTAGAGAACTTAAAATCTGCACCTGGACTTCCTCACATGCTAAATATTCCCCTCTCTCAGCCTGGCTGAGAATTGATGATTAAAACCACTTTTTTATTCCTGATCCCTTCATTACTCTGATGGTTGTTTCTGTCTCTCATAGAATTTACTCTCCCTGTAACATTTTCTGGAAAATATACAATAAATTCTGGTTTATGTCATATTCCCAGCTAGACAGCTATAGAGGTGTTAAACAGCTACTGTGACATATCTAATAAATTGCCATCTAACTATATTATAAATAACCTCAAATTCAGCCCAATAAATATTGCAATAAATTTGTTTTTGCCAGCACATCTGTATAAATATCAGTAATAAGATGGACCAGAAAGGCTAACCATACTAAAGAGCTTTGATTTTGGAAAAAGGCCATGTGCAATATTTCATTCCTCTGAGGGGAAAAAAAAAAAGGAATAAAAAATTGTTCAGCAAATAACATAGCACAGAGAAAAGGAGATTCTTGAACAACCTGGGGTTTATTTAGACGAGAAAAAAAGAGACATGCAAAACAGGGCACGTTTAACTGAATGTCTATGGAAGTTGCACAACCTTTGTTTACATTAAAAAGCAATAACTTTCCAGTTATGAATTAACTCCTATTGCCAATATCATTACCAGCAGCTGGAAATATCTACAGAACAAGACAGGCAGGTACCTTTTTCTTCCAGACTGCAATCCTGCACTGTCTGCCAAAACCTTTGAAAAATATTCCAAATATTTGGCTGACTATTCAGTAATTTCATCAATATCTCTCTCATCAGCATTTCTTCACCTACCACCCACTTTTTGCCATCCTTTGGCTGACAGAAGCCAGGAGCATCTCAGCTGGGAGTAGCTGGCATGGCTCTGGGCAGGAAGGAGAGCTCTGTCCCCACCTCCCATAACTGATGCCACCCTGTGCCACCAGACAGGAGCTAGACTGTTCATCTGTGCCCTACCATAGAGAGGAACATTTTGCATCGCCACTGCTCAAGTTTGGACATCTTTAAGGTTCCTCCCTGGCTTTGCTTCCTTATTGACCAAAAAACCATTCACTTACGTGAGCAGTGATGATAATACCTGCCCCAGCTCTGTGTTTATTCCGGCCTGTTAATTTATCTTGTTTAAGTTTTATTTCTATTTATAAACTTATGAGAATACCACTGTTCATTCCCTATTTATATCCTCCTGGAACCCTGTCATGAGAAGATAATACTATCAGCTTCTGCCCATGTCAGATTGCTCACAGAAAAGACAAACTACACAATAGCTCTGCCATTCCACAAAGGATGTGCAAAACCAGCTGCATAATCTAATATTTTCCACAGAGTCAAATTAGTGGGTCATGCACTCCACACGGATTTCCAACTCTTCAGTTCTAGTAAGAACTGTGAGCACACACGGTTAAAAGATGAGAAAAAGGGAATATTTCTTCTGCATTCAACTTCAGTCACAAGGGATGTGCATCAAAGGCACTTTAATTTCGGGTAAAGCACTGCAGATGCGAAAACAACAATTTTCTCAGATGTCTGATGGTGTCAGAAACACACCATGTATGTTTACACTGAAAACGTAGTTGCCTTGTCTCCTGTTCCTTGGAATACCACCACACAGTAAAGCCTGGAATTCTTGCACCAGCTACATTGATTGGCAAGAACTTTCCAGGAGCTGATGTACCTGCAGGAGAAGAGAACAAAGCTGTTTGCTGTTACAGGTGATGCCATCCCTTTTTGCATTCCTTCCATGGTTTTCCAGACTTTGTCTGCCCCACTCTTTCCCCATGGGGATCTGCATCTCCCTTGCCCACAGATGTCTGAACATTGAAGGAACAGCCTTGGACCTCCTCAGATTCTACATGGTGCCATCAAAATCCATCTTCCCCAGTTGTGTTTTTCTGCCCGAGGAGAAACATGGCAATTACACAGGCGTTGATCATATAGGGTGGTTTTCTCCAGATAGGATCTAAGTTCTTAATTTTATAAATAAATACAACACAAACTATATTGACACACTGTCCTGTTCTATTTTCGGAGTATCATCTCAAAAAGGAACAGTTTGGGGGGAAAGCCTGATCCTCTTGACTGAGCAGTGAAAGGCTCTCAGCAAAGCTTGGGACGGCCAGATTGAAACAGAGAAGTGTGTGGCTACAGAAGGTCCTTCCCTAGACTGCTTTAAATCACAGTCTCGTTAACATGGAGGGTAGATGTAGGGAGTCATGAGCCTCAATTAATAGGTCAGGGACTGCACATATCTAATTATAAACCATTTGGCCCTAGCCTAAACATCCTAATCTTAGTCCCAAAACATACAAGTCTGCCTGGAGCGACGCAAAGCAGCAATAGCCCATGCAAGGATGTGCCAGCCTCAAACAGTCCATATTGTTCTTTCAGTTATCACAGTTTATGTTTTTGGACTTTGAGACTCCAGAGGCTGCAGAGCAGTAAGGCACCACCAAGGATACAGTGATTTGTGACAAATCACTTCAAGGACGAGGGAAACCTTTTCAATGATATCACTGTTTGTCTGTCTCCAGATGATGTACTGCAAAGGTTAATTTGTTTTGAAATTCCCATTTTTAATTTGCATTACTGATCAACCCAGCAATTATAAATGCTAATCTATTCTTCAGTGGCCTTAAATTCAGAGATTGAGACTGTTGAACTAAATAAAAATTCCATCCCTTGCTGTGATTTATTAAAACTTGAGTGACACAGAGAACCCACTGATTCAGAGCACTGATACAGGCATGTTTTCAAGGCACATACTTAATTAGTTTAAAGCAGGATGGACCAATTTATATCACTTTGATTTAAATCATTTTTATTAATTGTGATTTAAATCACAATTTAAATAATTTAATTTGCTTTTCAGTTGTGCTTTCCAGCAGATATTCTTGACAAACATTTATTATCAGGGATTGATAACTAAATGTTTAATTGCAATGAAATGTAGCTTTGAGGTTGCATTTAGTATTTTTTTTTGTAACTAAGAGAACACACTTACATCACTGTATATCCAAAGCATTTATTTTGGGTTTTGATTTTTACATTTAATCTGTGAGAAAACAGGACATGATATTTTCAGTCACCTGATTAACTTGTTAATGTGTGCTTTGTGTCATGCTGCTTCTGAACAAAAATATCCAGAAAAACATAATTGTTTAAATGGAACTACATTGTGTCCTGCATATTTTAGGGAACATTACCAGAATATCCCTTGTATTTTGAGGCAGCTGATGTACTGAACAGTCCAAATGTCACCAGCAATAAAACAGCTGAGCTATTTTTTCCTTGCATCCATGTTCTTCAAGATCAAAATTGGATGATCTCAGACTTCCCTCCCCTCCCCTTTTACTCGTAAGATGGAAAAAGATAAGCAGATTTTTGTGTTCTTTCAGCTCCTGATTGTTTCCCAACTTGGAATACTCTAGTCATTAAGTGATGTAAAGAAGATAAAATAAAAAGAAGAAAATGTTCCATTTGCACCTGCAAAAAAGGCTGCAGCTGTCAGAAGCTAGTTTATTACTCAAGAAACTCCAATTCCAGGTGTCTAGTTAGTAATTTCTCCACTTTAGTTAGTTGACATTCTTCAGAATTTTGGCAGTGAATATATATTCAACTGTTATTTTTATAAGAGAGTTTATTAATAAGAAAATAAAATCTTATTCTAGGCATTCATAACAAATTTAGGCTGTCATCATTCCAGAATACATGACTTCAAGTCTAATTTTAAGAAGAGAAAAGTATCAATTTAAAAATTCAAAGATGCATGGATGTGTGTTATAAAAATACACACGGAGTCCTTGGCACTAAGGAACCACAGACAAAAGGACAAGAACATGAATGGATTAACGAGCAGCTATTTTAGAAGGAAATACAATAAAAACACTCTGGATTTTTTTTGTCCAGAAGATTTTTCTCCTGCCCTCAGATGAGAACTCAGCCTGTACTGATCTGAGACACCACACTCTGCTGGTACCTGTGATGCCTTCTACCATCACCTGGGTTTTGCAGGGGAGGCTACACAGAGGGCACCATCATCTTGCCAGCAGAGAGGAGAAATGGTGAAACTCATGGTTTTGTTGTGTGACAAAGTATGATTTTCACCATTTGCACCTGGATAGGGATCCTTCCCTTCCCCATAAGAAAAACGCCTGGCAATGAACTCTCTTCACCCACCATCATTCTCATGACAGAAAAGACACAGCTCTAAAGCCAAAACACCCTTTCTTAATTAAAATACTTATTCTTAACTCTATCTAAAGCTCTACCTGATTAGAAATTAGTCAACTAAGTTAATTCTACTCCTGGAGGGCTTTCCTACCCAATTGCTTTAGACAAGTCTACAGCAGTTTCTTAGGGCAGTGACTTAAGTGGACTCAATATACAGGTTGGACATTATGATGTTGGAGGTCTTTCCCAACCTTAATGATTCTAAGATTCCCATCCTCCATCAATGGCAGCAGGACAAAGGTTTCAAAACTGCCTGCTCAAGGAGGCTGCCAGGAGGGCAAGACTAGGATCCACACACCTCCACCTGTGGGCAACACCTCAAAATGTGCTTTGGACCTGGACACACAGGGAATTGTCAGTATTTGCCATTAGGAGATCCTGTTCTGTGGGCCAAAAATCTGTGGTGTAACAGAGATCAGGCAAGGGAGGTCCAGACTGCAGCCTGCAATGAGAGTTCATGTCTTCCCTGTCTTAGTCAGCTACCAGAGCATGTAGCTTTATATTTGTTTTCAAATATCAGTTTTCTGGAATAAGACACTTTTTTTGCAATTTCTGCATGAAGTGCTGAAGGTGCCACTTGGTGCTTAGTTACCAGTAAAAATCGTATGTTGGCCCTTAGCTCCTAGAAAACTATTTGTTCCCAAGTATGGTAAGAATTTGAAGCTAAATTGAACAAGCCAGCGCCAGTTCTGAGTTTGCAGCATAGGGATATGTGCATCCAAAAGGTGTGGGAGCACGGGGACCAGGCAGGCACTCACCTGGGACAAAACACCCAGCTAATATTTCCGTAAGGCCCTGCAGAAGCACCTCCCAATCAAACGAAAACGAATGAAAAAAATTCAAACGAAAATTGGATGAGTAAACAAAAGTTTTACGAAAGGATAAAAGTGTTTCTGTGGAATAAGATTTTTGCTTACTCTAAACTTCAGAACGGCTGTAAACTAAAGAGAGGTGCCAGAAGCAGTAACTGAAGAGCTGTCACTGTGCTGCAGCTAAGGACGTACACCCACGAGTCCCCCTTAGCAACGTCTCCTTTTCTGCTGAAAACACTACAGATCACAATTCCTCTATGCAGGGTGTCAGCCTACCTGGAAATGATGATTTAAATGTGCAGAACAGACAAAAGGAATTGGGAAGTATCTCAGGCCTGTATCTGGAGGTCTGCACTATGCATTCAAGACCAATTAAATATTTTAAAACCGCAGCGAGTACCTGTAAGAGTTATGTCTGACTAAGCTCATCTAGTCTGCAGAACTTGCACAGGAGAATCATAGAAGAATTTTGCAAGGGGAGGCTCAAGACACACTGATGTAATTTTTAATGTTTTGGAAAACATAGGAAATTCCAGCAATCATTAAATTAAGCCTGAATGTCTTTCTGAAAGATGTGTATTAGACAAATATAAACCATCCAGTAAATACATGGGAAAAATAATGCCCTGGAAGAAACAAGCAAATGATATATAACATCAGACTAAACAAGCTAGTGCAAGGCCAGGAAATAACAGCTATCTTTGAAATCATTAGGAAGTAATCAAAAAGAAACATTTGAAATATTAAATAAAATAGAAGAAATAGTTCTTTTTCCCTATCAGTCATGTCTAAAACAGTGCAGACATGGAGCTCAAATGACACTGACATTTCCTCCCAGCCTGATCTGAATTTTAGGTTGGCTCTCCTGACAACAGCAGCTCATCAAGATGTCTGTTAGCCAGATACTTCACCTCCTCTGTGGGGAGGAAAAACAAAACAAGTAAAGCCAGCTGACGTCAGGAAAATTGAGAAGCTGTAATTCATACAGAATTGGCCCAGAAATAATCAGATTCCTAACTCCTTTATTTGTTCCTGGACCAGATCCATTCTGACCAGATACACTCCTCCTCAGTGCACTACACAGCTCTGGTGTAATGAAGTGATGGGTCATGCTGGTGCTATCGTGTCCAGGATTTATGAGGAGACATTATCGCCTCAAGTCGAGAATTGAAGGGAGCAGAGGTATTTAGGTTCAGCTCTGCAAACAAGACTTTAAGGCATGTTTGTATGGGTGGGATGTAATCAATCAAATTAAGGAGCTGTGTATGGGTGTATCTCCACTGACCTCAGAGGGAGTTCTGCTGTACATTGGTACAGGGTCTGACTGGTCAGGAATTAATTAACCATATACATCTAGTAGTAAAAGCAGGCACACTTCCTACAGGTAATTCAGCATATTTTCTCTTCTTTCCTGAAAGTAAAATGCCCAGTGCTAAAGCTGCCTTCCCCACTGATCCTGTCTTGTCTCTGGCACGTTACTTGCATTCTCAATGCAGCAGCAGCTGTGCATAGTTGGTCAGACATTCCAAATTGTTTGTCAAAGTTTTGCTAAGGCTTTTCATCTCTCTTTTTTCCCATGAGGTGCCCAAACATAAGCCATCTCTGTTGGCTGTTGGAGCAGATTAATTCAGAGCGTGGCTTCAGAACTAGCAGGTAATCAGTTAGCTGGAGGTTAAAGTGGAGTATTTTCCCCTAACAAGGGCAACAGAAAGGTGGGAAAGGTATTTCTGAATTAGCACATTTTAATTCAGATAATAGATTTCCTAGAGGCACGTCTCTAATGCCAGCTTATGGGCAATTCTTTCACTAGATACAAACTGAAAAGCCACTGCAGGTGGAGGAACGCTAATCAAAGCACAAGGTCTGATTTATCACTTCTGAAATGCACAGTGGGCATAACAAACTGTAGCCTCAAGGTTTTAGGCCCCAGAGCACATTGCACCACCCTGGATCCACAATAATAGAGAGAGGAAAGCTCCTGCTAACATCACTCATGCTTATCCCCCAACCTGTTGGAGATGTTACTGTAAGAGGTCAGCACAAGGAGGAACCAGGGGCCTCCAAGAGAGAGGGCAGGAATGCAAGGGCTCTCTGCAGCACTCAGATAACTGCCAGTGTTATACAGGAAAAAGGGATTTGGGGGTCTGACCACACACAGAAGAGTCACACGGTGAAGAGGTAAATAGATCATATCCTGGACCCCTGATACATAGCCCGCTATTTTGTAACAGGGTTTTTCTGTGAAGATGAACTACATGGAATTTTTAACATTAATATCTCTCAAATAATTCATTTTATTTTGACCTGTCTCCTAGGAAACAATCCATTTGTGTCAGCATTAAGGAGTAGGATGCCATCCATAGTTCGGAATGCCTGTTACCTTCTATCCTCAAAATGCTCATCCCTACAAGACGGGAGGAGAGAGGGCAGCACGGGACCTGATCCCAACAGACCATCAGTGAGAGTCTGGCTCTCATTTGTGCTTCAAGAGATCTCACACCAAATTTATGCCCCAGTTGTGTAATGTGGTGTCAGGCCAAGAGGATGCACAGGTAGCTGAGTGAGGTCAGGAATTAGACATGTTGTGACTCCAAATCCCACAATGATTTATGGATGAGAAAAACTTTCTTACCTTAATCAACAGGAATATTCATGTGCATGAAATTAGACAGGTAATATCAGGATCAGTCTCCAAAGAAACAAAATGATGCGAAGGCTGTTTTTCTCAAAGGGGGGGGAAAAAGGAAACATTTGAATTATAGCTATTTGATGGGTAACACTGCAGTAGACAGGTTAGTCCTTGTAATCTGCTGGCACCATCGGCAGAGAACTAAATCAAATGTGTTTTTATTCTTGTGTATCTATTTATGCAATCCATTGCAATGGTTATTCAATATTTATGTTGTCTGCATGAATTACTGCATATTTCATTCCTGTCTGAAAACTAGGATAGTTGAAATAGTACAGCATTGTTTTTTATCTGACAGAGCTTTAATCTTTTGCTTATCATGGTTTTACCTGACCTGTTGTTCAAAAAACTAAATAAATGAGTGTCTGGCAAGATAAAGAGTTCCCATATTAGACCCTGATATCATTGGTCATGGTATCATGATACACCCGACATTCCTTATAAATAATAAGTGTACAAAGATCGGTTTTCTTCACTGCTTGTATTATTTTGAAGAAATAGCACTCACCACACTGAATAACATTCAAAACTGCTCATACTGTAGCCAAAGTAGTCAAATTTCATTCTGTAGGAAGTAAAGATAATCACTCGCGGAGGTCAGGAAAGACTTTCTGCTCTACTTACAGGAATAAACATGGTCTGTGGCTCTTCACAGCTAGTCGTATCCATCATGGCACTCTCAATTTGGTAGAAAATAAACCAGAGAAAAAGAGATCTGATTTCTCTAAATCATTAGAATATGCCTGCTGCAACACTCCAGCACCGAGATTGCAACTCAGTGTATTGTTCCACTCAGCAGTGAAAAACCAGCTGAAAGTTAGGTTGGCGGAGAAAACCTGCAAAAGGGACACCACCTGGAGTGAAAATCGGCTGCCACCTACTAGGTGCCCACCACCTCCAGGTGAAAGAAGGTTTGCAACTTCTGGAACTAAAACCCCTTGTTCCTTGACCTTATTACTGAAGAAACTTTGTCATATATGTGTAGAAACATCAAGAAGACATCAGGAAGGTCCAGGAAGACATCAGTGTGATCCACATTTCAGATTTCTGAATCAGTGGACATTTTTCCTTGCTTATTCCATACAGGAGCACTCAAAGGAAGAACTTAGAATGACCTTAACAAACTAAAAACAGAAACAGGATACAATTCTGAATGCTGCTGTGCCATAATCCGTGCTACTCCAAACCATTCTCCAAGGAAAGAAACCGAAAAACTCCATCAAGGAAACAGTGCCATAAAAGAGAAAAATAAAGTATAAACAGAAAAATAAAACCAGATGCCAATGCATACCCAAAGGAACTATTACATGCAAAATGTTTGTCAGTATAGGATGCTCCACTGCACACATCTGGTGTTCTCAGCAATACAGAACATTTCTTTAATTGCTACACCTGAGACTGAAAACGAGAAATAAATCTAGACCCTGATCTCAATGTATTTTGAGACAGGTGGAAAAGAGTAGCAGCATGAGGATTTCATTGACAATAATCAAGCAGTTACGCGTTACTGTGCTGAACAGACACTCTCAAGATATGGCTATGCCTTTATAATTTGATGTCTGTTTTTTAAATCCTTCTGGTGCCAGACATTGTAGAGATAACTAGGATAAGCCTCCCATTTGGTATATATCATCCAATACTTTTTTCACAGTCTAAGATGTCAGTATAGGAATACCCAGTGGAAAAGGCAATGGACTAGATGTCAGAGGAGCTGGATTGACTCCAGTCGGTTGCTCCTTCTCCTGGGTTGTTGCGTGTCACTGAACTTCTCTGTTCCTCTTTAATTCACTCAGACTCTAAGTACTGGCTACATGTTTAGACAGCACCTTGCATAATGGGCCCTCATTCTCTCTCAGGGCCTTAAAAACATGTAAGTATTATTATCCACTCAAATTCATGACTTAGAGCTTTTTATACAACCAACACAGTAAAGCCAATGAATCAGTGGAAGGAAAAGAATTCTAAGATGGGCACAGTGCACTGCCACTACTCTGAGAAGCTGTTTGGTGTTTCTAAACTGGAAAAGAACTACTGGTCCTCTTGCTCAGCATCACTATTTCCTTCACCTCTCATTAGGATGGTGGGAAGTTTCTTATCATTTTTGTAAATGGTGTGAGTCCATACAAGGAGTATGCTAAACGCTGATGTTAAAATGTTCACATCCTTAATAGAAGCAAATATGTTTTATTAAGAACTCAAGCTGAATATTCTAAAATGGATTTCGATCAATTTCAGAGTAACACCTAGGATTGCCTTTTCTTGACTCAATTTGCTATGGCTTGTCCTTTGTGATAAAATGCCACATCATTGTCAGCTGTTATTATTACCTATGTATTTTTCAGCTGTATTTCATGGAATCCTGGTGACCTGGTACTGCATTTACACCAAGTTTTCAGTTCTCAACCCTGTCATTTCCCAAATCAATAATGACATCTCTTAAACTGTGATAACTGCCTTAGAGTATTCGCATCCTTCATGAAATGAAAATTTAGCCATTTATTGCTCTACAGTACATTTGAGGTTTGTAAAAAATATTAGGCTCCCAAGTCTCATTCCTCAGGTTGATACTCAGGTACATCCTCAAAGCTAATCTTGGTCTTAGGACATACCTGAGTTTATAACTAAATGCATGATACAGAGGTGTCCTTAATAGAGTCACTAGGTTTGACTTGTTGATCCCCCCTCCTCCTTTTGATGTTCAGGGGAGCTGAATGTATTTTGAATGTCTCATTGAGCCTGTGAGGGAACTAGGTTTATGTTCACCACTCTGGGGTGTGCGTTCAGTCTCTGTATGGGCGTTAGCTGGTGAGTTGGACTAGATGATCCTTGTGGGTTGCTTCCAACTCATAGTATTCTCTGTGGGTGTGATTTGGTTTGCAAGGAATATAATGCTTTTTTAACAAACCTTGAATTTTCACTCTGGAAAAAAAAATCCAAACACATTAAGTGTCTTGAAGTGATGTTCCTGGATCAGAAGAGAACAAATTAAGTCAATAACCAAATTGGGAAAAAACCTCCAGATAAAAATACCCACAACAACCCAAATACCAGCTATATTGGTTCTGAAAGACTTTCTTATCATGCAGCTCTTACAGAGCAATGTATTTTTTTAGATAGATAAATAAAATATTGACCATACATCTGCTATGCAACTGAAGTAGGAGTTAATAAGGAATGCATATAGATTGATGCTATCTATTCATATTTAAATGAAACTTTTTCTCTCTTTCCTGTCTTCCAGAAACTCCTGAATAAGTGGACTTCCAAACTACATTTCTCTTTCTCTCTATTGAAAGATTCCTCTATACAAAGATTTATGGCTCATTCAATGACATGGCAATTATTTCTTTCCTGTTTTGAAATATCCTGAATAGCATGAAGTTGAATTTCAGACTGTAAGTACCTCTTCATTGTGTAACTACCTTTTCCGCAAAATTATGTTGAACTTATTTAAGGCTTTTATTTCATTTAAAATAAATTTCCTGAAGCTGAATAACCTTTGGGTCTTCTTTAGGCCTTCCCCTTGTTACTACTTCCCATGTAATGATGCCATAATGATTCACTATTTGATGGTCTCTGGCTTCAGACTTATACTTTAATTGCCTAATTTTTTATGAGAAAGGCAGATAAGGAAATATTTCAAGAGGCTTGTAAATAACTGACAAGGACCACAAGACTGCAGTTATTTTTAATTTATATCTGAAGTGTTATGCTGTGCTAGCTAAAATAATATGTTTGTCTAGTTTTTCACCGCAGTCTGTATCCTTTATCACTCAATAACCAGCATGAGCTGCATTTTGCTTTAAAACCTCAATGTGTTTTCCTGGTTACCATTACAGCAACATATTGTATCCTTCTGGAGAACCTGTGGTGGAGTAAAATACTGTATGGCTTTGAGTAAAACACTATCATTCTTCTTGTTTGACTCTACCTAGTCTTACCAACAAGATAGTTCCAAACCTCCATGGTCACACAGCTGCTTGCCCTAAGATGAGCCAGATTTCGGTCTTCTCCATATTTCAGCGTCTTAAAAGGTGTTTTCATAGTTATCTTTTATTGCAGTCCTGCAAAATAATTGAAGAAAAAAACCCACACCTGGTCCTGAAAGCTGAACTTGCAACATCTTTCCATCCTGAGATTTAGTTCTAAGAGAAAATATGAGTTATCTAATATATCCAACTCCCAGCACCATGCTGCTGCTCACATGAGGAATGTTACAAGTGGTCATGCTTATGTTAATGAGAAAAGCCAGGCTCGTTCATGTTTTCTAAGAAACAGACTGGAATCCTACATTCATCAACTGGGAGGAGACAAACATTAGAAAGAAAAGAAAGGGTACAGTCCAATAAAAAAGCATATTCAAGAAGGGAGAAAGAAACTATTATAGCTAGAAATATCAATCATTATTGTCAGACATTGCCCTCATGTAATTCTGTAATTTGTTTACATGGTTTATGTTGATATTGTTAGTTGCTTCCTGAACACTGGCTGAGGTAAAGATTTAGAAGGATATTTAAAAATAGAGTGAAAAGGTGGAGAGAGGAAAGATTAGAAATACAGAGTAAGTTTTGTTGAGTATAAATGGATGTTGTAGACTTCTGGCTTCTTCATTGGTGAAAATTTGAGGGCTTCTAAAAGGATTGAAATGTCTAGAAAGCCCCCGGGATTTTAGTACAGCAGGTAGGTAATTCTTTACTGTGAGGGTTGTGAGGCCCTGGAAAAAGTTGTCTGGAAAACCCAACAGCTTGTGGATGCCCCATCCCTGGAAGTGTTCAAGGCCAGGTTGGATGGAGCTTTGTCCAATTTGGTCTAAAGGAAGATGTCCCTGTGCATGTCAGGGAGGTTGGAACTAGATGATTTTCAGGTCCCTAGCAACCCAAACCTTTTCTATGATTCTGTGATCATAGAAATTACAAGACTTGCTATTTTAGAATCAGTCCAATCTGTGTCTACTTCTGTATCTGCATTGCTTTGCTTTGTAAGCAGTGACAACCATGTAAAAATGAAGGATGTGCAGATAAGACCGTTCTCTCCAATAACCTACATTTGTAGGTTATTTGTCTTTGTAGAGGTGAAATGAAGTGGTGTGCATCTTTTCCAGCTTTGGAAGAGTCCCCTTTCCCTTTCTTACCCTGGAGAAAGAGTTATAATTCTTAGAGTGGAGCTATGGTCAAAATCCACTCAAAAACCACACAGAACAGGTTTTGTTCTGACACAGGTGGAGATGTGCTATTTATTCTCTCTCTGATTATAACTAATTGTTGTTAAGCACTTAACATTCCTCTCTGAGAACACTACTGGTTTGGCAAAAGTTCAATGAGAATCAAAGAACCACATCCCAGATATTATTTTAACCTGAAAATAAGGGGGTGAGCAAGCAGGTTGAAACACGTGGATCAATTGTTGCTAAAGCAACAGAATTTGTTGCTTCAAATTATTGTATATACAGAGGAGAGTAGAATAAAAGGAGGGGGCTGTAAGCATGGATAGACCTTGAACTGCTCTAAGAAAGGATCTTACATGCATTCCTTTCTTTCCTACCTCATCATTGACTACTGCTGGTGTTTTGCAAGCATAGGCATGCCTACACTATGTAATGAGAGGTGTGCTAGAGATCCCCAAGACAGACCTACAAGGAAACTATAACACTTACACATTGTTGTGCTGTGCCACAGAAACCAGTTCAGGTCCCAGAAACAGCGTTTCCTCGTACAGCCATGTCACTTGGGATCCAGATACAGACATGCAGCACCCAGGCAGGACATAGATCATCCATATTCCCACACAGAAACAAAGTGTGGGATGGACAAAGAGAAATCACTGAATAGAAGTGATTTCACAAACACAACACATTTCTTCAAAAGATTGAAAAGATGCATCTAGCACATTTGACCATCTTGATGCTTCCAGAGCTGGTTTATGAAAGAATGCTCCACTATTTTATGCTGGTTGACAGTTTGGCAGCATCTCAATCCTGCTCGTGAGAGAAGTAACCGTGTGGAGGAGGGAGCACTGGTCCATAGACGTACCTTACTTTCTGTTTTCTCACACAAAACGTACAGCTAGTGTCACAAACAGACAGTGTGGCAGGCTTACAGTCTAAGACACCATAGATCTCGGCAAAAGTCCAGATCAAACTAACAGCAATGGTGTTACATCCCAGCCTCAGAACCTCACTGCTCACCAGGTTCACATTAATAGCTACTAGATGCAGGTGTGGACAGCACCGGCTCAGCAGAGCCAGGGCCTGTGTTTTTCCATAACAGTTTCCACTACTCCCTTTGGGAATGTGGTAGAAGGAATCTCAGGGAGCATCAGGAGGATGTGCCAAGCTGCCCAGTAGTTTGGTTCATGTGTATCCCATGAATAGCCCCAGCTTTCGTACCTGGTGCTGAGCGAAGATACCAGGAAGTGGTCCTCAGAGGAGGGTCCCCAAGGCTGCCTGTACCACGCCTCACCCTTCAGGGATCTCTAAAGGACACAAAGTCTCTGAGGAAACGGAACAAACCTTTTCCACCTAAAAATAAATCCATTAAATGAGAGGAAGCAGAGCAGGTGGCTCATTTCCAAGCACTGTGGAGCTGACTGCAGGGCGAGTCTGAGCTCTGATTCCCAGGCCATTGTCCCAACCCGACTACGCACAGGAAGGAGATCCCGATCCAGCTGTCCCTGGGCCACCACCCTGGTACAGCACCATGGCCTGGAGTGAGGCATCTTGAACCTCAGGGGCACTTACAGATACGTGCACAAAGCAAAGTGGCTTTTCTCCACGTTCCTTTGCTCACATTTGACCACCTGCATGCTGCACTAGCAGAGCATTGTGCTGCTGCTTTAAGTAGAACCCAAAGACTTACAAGAAATAAAATATTAACACAACATGTGCACATGTGACAAATTGTTGATATTTTCCTCTTCCTTGGTTCTGGTTAAAAGAGCAAGTGTCAAATCACTTCTCATGCCAGCTACTGTATTTAGGGATGTACTCATCTAGAAAGCCTTGCCAGGGACATTGTGAGCAGGAAAGCACTGACTGACAAGTAAGCCCCTCCTCCCAATTTAAGAGATTAAGAGACAGTTTATGACCTCCTGGGTGTTTCTTTAAAGGAGCCTTCCCCTTCCATTAGTCTGGCTTCCCTGTTCCCTTGGCAGTGGCTAATAAATTAAGCTGAAAACATGTGTTGATGCAGCTGAATCTCCCCACAGTGTGACTCGCCTCTATCCTTGATATTGTGATGAAACTACAGCCCCACTTCTGGCACCCCAGTATGAGTCGAAGGAACAGTCTAAATTGTCATAAATCTAGGCTTTCCCAGCAAGATCAAGAAGAAGGAAGGCTGTGAGAGGCCTCGGTGGAGACAGGGAAAGCTGTAACAAATGTGTGAAAATTGACTGAATGCACGTTTACATTTGATGTATCTACACATATGGGCAGAGACAGCCACGCACTCACTTGGGTCTTACCAGATGTGAGGTACTTGCAGCTGGGAAGTCCCCTTTTGTTTGCGTCACCAAGGCCGTGTTGCGCTGCCTCCGTGGAGAAAGAATGGCTGCACAGCTCCCAGCCTGGTCTGCCACACATCCAGATGGGGATGAGAAACCAAATGTTTGCACCTGTTGGTGCAGACATGTATATTCAGAGATTTTGCTGACCGTGTTGAAAATAAAGCCTCTAACACATGGATTCAATAAAAATAGGATGGGTAAAGCTCTGCTCCCACATGCTTGTGGAGATCAGTAGGAATGAGATGTGTTCATCCTGTTGGTTTAGGATGTCACGCATCGATTTGTAGTAGCTGGATGAGCACTTCTTGCTCCTGACTAATAGCATTACTCCTCTGCTTGCTGGGAGAGGATCATCCCTTCTGTGCAAAGCACCAAACACCAAAGTACCAGGGAAAGGCTGGCAGCATATTCACCAGTGCTCTTTCTTCAGAGGGAAGGCATCAGCAGCAGTTTAACTCCTTTCTTACCACTGCCAGAAAACACAGTTTCATTAGATTGAGTCTTCCGCCAGAAAAGTTATACATGTATTTATCAAACTGGCATTACATTTGTCAAATTGGTAATTAGCTCATAAACTGAGGCTAAGAATTGTGATACCTCTGAGCTTTCTGGTACTCACTCTGCCAATTTAAAAGCACAGCAGAACAAGGCCTCTTTCCACTGATTTCTGACCGAGGCTTGAGACTAGATTAATTAAAATGACTATTTTGATCTTGGAGTTCATGAGTGAAAACTGAGCATACCAAAATGGAGAAATCAGTTCTTTCCCCTTCATAATTTCCAATAAAATGTCTAAACAGATGACAGCACAATATTTCTTTTATTTCTGACCTTACTTTTATTGTTTTCTGTAAATGAAAAGGGAGTGACAAAGGTTCAGATTTGATATTCTTCAAAATTACATACATCACCACATAGCCATATGCAGAAACAATCACAAGCTTTCATCAGGTTCCATCCATCTTCCAGAGCATTAATAATCTGTCATATAAGACTTACTGTCCATTTAGCACCATCTTATTAAGAAAAAACCCAATCATTAAACTTCTGCACTTGGTGATAATTCTTTGGCAGTTTGGGATTTTTGTCTGTTTTTAAATAGTAAGTATTCACCTTACATTCAGGGGAAAGAAGTCTTTACCTGGATATCACCTTCTGTGCAATTACCTATTAAGGCTTCAAATGAGGCAAGGCTTCATTACTCTTTTGGAGAAGATTTTCATGTGAAAATAACTCTCCATGAAGGGGACTGCCAACTTTGTTATTAATGGTTATTCCTTTACATTCTTTTCTTTTGACTACTGCACAATTACTCCTCCAGTAGAGCAGGTCTTACACAGGGGAGAGGAGCTGGTGGCTTCAAGGGGGTGGCTGGGGATAAGCTGTGAGGAGTCAGGTCATTCTTTACCCACCATGTCTACCCGAAAACAATAACTGCAGAACTCACAGAATGCAGTCAAGTGCATTCTTCTCCAGGGTGATTAAAGAAATATTCAATTTGATGCAACTGAGGTACAAAAGCTCTCTGTATCCTTCCTCTGCCAAGCATAGAAGAATGCCTTGCTTTAAATGATTTACAAAAACTCCCATAAGCCAAAGAAGTATCATTTACATAGAATCTACGTAGCTTCATGCAATCACTGCTTACACATAATTGTCCCAAAAGCAAGGGGCAGTGGGGAATCTAAATGGACTAAGTCAGCATATCAGTGCTCAAGGATTATTTTACTTCTCCCAAAGGAAACCTATGAAAGTTTGCTAGGAATCCTTTTTTTCTCTACTAATGGGACAAATCTGAAATGAAGAATAAATTAAAAAACCCCTCTTAATTCTGATTTTGTGACTGCATCTGTTTAAAATATACAAATAATACAAAATTTATTTAAAGCCAGTTCTGATTAAACAAGACAAAGCTGAAGTGGCAATGTATGAAAAATTCAAGAAACTGGGAGTTTGTTTTTCTTTCCTTGTTTCTCTTACACTTCTGCTCCCCCAAATTTCTAACAATGGTGAAATTCACACTCTGGTTTCTTCAAAGCATTGCTAAATATCCAGCAAGAGAAAATTACTTTGTACATCACTTAACTGCAGTTGTGCCCTAGCATATTAAAATCAATTATGTTTCACATCATGTAGTCACAACTTCTAGCAGTTATTTGAGGTGCTAATTTGAGTTGCCCTGGATAATTAGAGGATCTATATCTCCATCATTATAAAAAAATTACTTTTGCTAGGATTTGCACAGAGGTACTAATGGCATCATAGTCATGATGATTTTAATAAAAGCCAGATTGTGTCTAGCTCTAATACTCCAAATCTGTAATGGATTTATCCCACAATATCCACAGAAGATAATTAAGCACCTTTATCCCCATTTTTGATCAGTTGAGAACTGAAGCTCAGCAGTAACAGAGTTTAGGTGCTCAGAGACATAAGCACCCTGCTTACCTCTACTTCTAAGACACACATTGGGAAAAAAGCAACACAGCTACATGGATGGTGACAGAGAAAACAAATCAGACATTTCTTGGAGAGGACCTGAGCTTATTCCCCACTATACACATGAGCTGATCTCTGTCTTAATACATTGCAATATTTCTAAGCCCAGAGTGACTTTATCAGGGAAGAATGCACAGACACAAGCCCTAAGTAGCCATAGAACATGGTGATGCGTAGGAATAAGAAAACTACCGGAGATCCGCCTGCAGCAGGGGAAGGAACTTGCCTGAGGAGGCTTATTGTTTCAGAATTGTTTGATGAAATAATAAACAAAATACTGCACTGCTAATAATTTCTGTACACCCATGCTGCTTTGCAATGCAGAGGAGTACATGTACTCCCTGCTCAGAGAGGCCTTCCTGCATAGTTTCAATGGAAAGAAATACTCATTTCTCAATGACAAAAGTTAGAAGGCAATTTCTTAGCCTTAGTGCCTTTTCTTAAGCAGAAATAATACCATCAACATTTAAGTTGTGTAAGGAGATTCAAAGTATTTTAACGCTCTTTTCTAAATTGAATTAAAACTGTTCTGAACCAATGCTGCAAGGGACAAAGGTCAAGGCTTTATTTATATAATACAAGGATATAATGCAATAACCGGCTGTTTGAGCCATGCAAAAGGGACAAAGCTGACAGGATGTCAGCAGTGTACAGGGAATTAGCCAGATACGCACATCCGAATCCCCATACATCATTACGAAAGCAATTCATGATTCATCCTTTACCATTAGCAGTGCAACGAAAGGTGGAAGAGGATTGTGCTCTTCTGGCACCACTAGGTAACCATGGTTGTGGGTTCTTCCTCTGTCCAATCTGAAAGGAAGGAGTCACCATGGAAAAACATGGTAAGAAACAGTTTTCATAAACTCCTGAAGTGCAGATTTTAATAATGCTACTATATAAGGAATAGGTATTCCCTTAAAAATTGTCAGGCACCCATGTAGTATTTTTCTAAAACACCCTACCAAGAGTAAATACTGCAAGATCTGCAAAACAACATTCCGTATCATCACACCTGTCAGAGACAAAAGATGATTTAGAAGCTCAGAATATCTTGAAAAGTTCCATTTCTAAATACGTATTGTCTTTGTCCAAAGTAGTTTACTTGCTTAACTGCTGGGGCATACCCTGCAACTTCACTCTCTGTTGAACTCATCTACAACTTATTGGAGCCCACCATATATATTTTGGGTACAAAATTACCTTTTAGTTTTGTGCTAAACATTCTCTGGCTATGTTTCTATCAAAAAAAAAATAAACACACAATTTCAGCAATGGTAATGCAGAAAGAGAAAAACATTGCACTTCACCTACCTGTGAGCAACGTACATAAAAGTCAAGTTACTCTACTTATCAGGATCAACTGCACTCCTAAATATACTTATGCAACTGTTCCTGACATCAGTAGAAGAGGTGTGCACTCAAAAGGCTGAATGTGGTCACTGAAAACCCAACTGACTGGATTCCATCAGAATGCAAGGATCTGTCTCCAAGAGTTGACACCTCTTGCAACAAAGCTCCTTGTGAGCAATACTGATTGTTTTAAGAAAAGTGAAATGGTCAGGAAGTAAAAAATAATTATTCAAAGCATGAGAAAAGAACATAGTACCATATCTAAAATTATACTCTTTAAATTGAAATGTCTGTGACAGCATAGAAATTTAATTGGTATGGTTGAATCTGCTGTAGATGCTGGGGGGTTTGTGTGGTTTGTTGTCGTTTTTTTTTAAGAAATACCACATTCTATTCAAAAGCTGACTTTTTCAGTTTGTGCAAGGATACCATGAATAAAAAAAGCTGTCTTGGGCAACAGAATATACATAAGGCTTTACTGCATTACTCTAAGAACCTGTTGCCACCTGGTTTTATCCTCATGACATCTGTAACTAATGCAACATTGGAGCCATTTTTGAGGGCTTTAAAATAGAGTTTACCAGCATCAACTGCCAGGTAGCCTTTTTCAAATGTTTTCCATACACTTTATGCAGAAGATTTGGAAAATTCAGTTGTTCTGTGTAGCCTCTAACTGGTGGAAAAGATTCATCGAAGGCTTCTGGTAACCAGGTGCACCCTATTTCTCAGGCACTCAGCAGGCAGAGAGCAATAACTGATATTCTTTACCTCAAATGAACTGTACCTTGTAGGTTAGGAGAAAGCCAAGCCAAGAATTTGCTCTTCAGCTGAGCCTTTTTACAGGTGAAATCACAAATAATGGCACCAAAAGATACTTCAGCCAGTTTTCCATCTAGTTATGTAAATGTAAGCAACCACACAGATTTTTAAACAAGAAGTCTTCAATGAGCTTTGTGACATTGCTAAACATATAAGTAATGGCTGGTTTGGGTTAATGGTTGGGATTTGCTCTGAGTCTGTGTTTTAACAAAAGAAAATGAAGTGAAAAAGTGGATGTATGGAAACACAGTCTGAAAGAAAGGGGGATATAAAAACTAAAACAAAAGGTTGTTTATTGTTGCTCAACAGCAAAATAGACAAACTTTTCACATATGAAAAAGATTTAAACACAACATGGGCAGAGGAAATGATTGATTCAGTTGTATAGAGAAAATCCCAGTGCCAAAATACAACTGCCTAAGAAGTGGGAAACTCCCAGTGACGAGGCATTTCCTAACTCAATGCCTTTATTGTGCATTTTGATGTTTCATTGTGGATGACTTCTGTTTGCCTGATGGCAAGCACAAAGGCCCTTGTGTTTGCTTTGGGCCTCTGGCTGCTATTGTAATACACAGTAACATAAATATTGCTCACATTCTTTCAGCAATTCTAGAAAATGAACTGGAACAATCCAGACTGAGGGTCCTGTGTGTCATAACCAACAATGGCCCCACCCTTCTTGACGAGCCATTACAAAGGAAGAAGAAACAGAAGAGGGAGCAGAAGTCCATGGAGAAGAGAGAAGGGATCAGATAGAATGTCACATGGATCTATCTCTGCAGGAAACCTTCTACTGCCCCCAGGATTGCCAGAATAAAAGGAAGGCCATGAAAACCAACCAGTCATTGGCACAAATTCAGCTGCATCAGGAATCACATTCCTGGAAAATAAAGATGGATACAACACCACAAAATAGAAGAAAAATTTTCCTGCTTAAATGAGCACACTAGCTGAACTTATTTTCTTTTTTTAAATAAAAGAAAATCGAATGAAATGCAATGTACAAAAAAATCAAAGAGTTTATTGTCAGGGTGAAGAAACTACTTCTGCATTCTAGGAGTGTATTATTGCCACCTGCTTTTGAATTGTAAACCAGTAAGCTCAAGGGGATTTAGGGTAAGACCATTGTAAGAAGTATTGATGCTATCCAATGCCTTAGAAGAACAGGGAAGGCTCCTAGAATATCTCTGTAACTACATCTTTGGACGTGCAGATGCTTGGAGGCCAATTAGAAATGGGATTAACATCTCACAGAGCTCATAGCCAGGTACTCCAAAGCTGCATTCTCATTCTGCAACTTTTGATTGACAAAGACATATAAGTAGAAGTTCTCCTGTGAGTATGGGGCGTGTGATCATACTGTCTCTGACTAACAATTTCTGAAATGAACAGTCTGTTCTTAGGGAGTACAAAATCTTGTCCCTTCTGAAATCAAATGCACAAATCCCACTGGCTTTTGAACATCTCATACTTCAGAGAGTAACATAAAATCCCACAACACAAAAATCATCCCCGTGTAGCTATTCTGCACAAAAGGAAGAAAGCTGTTCTCAGTCCTGCCATTCTCTACAGAACATAGTAATCTTTCTAGAACTGGAGATTTTTCAGGCAGTGCTAATTTAACACTTTTCTGGCTCTCTTCTCCCAGCTTCTCTGAGATCTATTTAACCATGATTTAAGTTTCAGTAATTGTAGGTACTATAGAACTGTTCTTTCTCCTGGAGATGGAAGATCTCCTCCACACATGATTTTATTCCTCCCCTTTCAACCTTCCTCTTTTCCACAGCCCTTGTTTGCCTGCATATGTATCTGTCCCTCTGACAATGCACCAAACTCCAGATTTCATCTGACCTGATCAAGCACAAGCCATACCATAGCATCCACAAAGCCTTCTGTGCAGGTACAACACAAAAATGAAAAAGGGATTTCTTCTTCACACTGTACTCGCATCAGAGATCACAACTCAATCTGCCATGGACCTGTCCAACGACTGCATCTGCCTTTGGAACATTTGATTTCATATGACACGGGTCCCCTAAGAAACATCAGGATTGAGAAGAACGTGGATGCCAGCGGGGCCACCTAAAGGTCTCCAGCCATCTCCACAGGACAGTTTTCACACACACAGCTTGCAGCCATGGCTATGCAGCAGCAAGCCAACTTTGGTGTGACAGAGCAGCCCCCCCCGAGAGGCAGCTCAGCGGGCTGATGAGGTGCCCGGCTCGTTCCCTGGTGTCTGACCCTGCCCAGATCCGTCACCCCAACTGGGAGTAATTGGAGGCCTTTTCACCAGGCTCAGCGGGAAGAACAAGGAGCCAAAGGGCAGGAAAGGCGAACGACTGCTGCCATGCCCTCCCGGCTGGGGTGCACTGGTGGCAGAGTGTGGGGGCTCACGATGCCAGTGCCCTCTCTGGGGTGCTGCTCCAAGGCAGGGTACGAGCCCCGCCACTGCCAGTCAGCTATAACTACTGAGAGCCATTAAAATAAACCGCAGTAAAAGCCTTGCTGACCACCCTTATATAAAGGGTGAGTTTCAGACAGCAGCCTTGCCTCTGTGTTGTTATAGACTCCCTTCCACCCTTCTTACTCCATTTCTCACCAGTGGCAGTGGCTCAGGTCTCATAATAGAAAGTCTCATGCTTGTCCTGGTCTCCTTGCCGCACACCGAGCAGGAATTTGGAGCAGCATTATTGTTTGGGGTACTTCAGGACACAATGTTCTCCTGAAGTGGCTTTTGTTTCTTTTAAAAGCATTATTACTTAACAGTTTGATTAAAAATAATACTGCAGTGTGAGAAGGGGCACTCATGACCCACCAACCTGACCTACTAATTTACATTCCAAAATGCTCTGTCACAGAGCCTCTGCAATGGAGAGCATTTAATAACTGATTTTGCTAAGGACACATAGAGGAACATTCTTCTTGGATCAAATATTTTCTTTTTTGATGCAGTGGAGACTCTTGAGAACATCATCACATCCCCAAGATGCCACAGTTTAGGTATTTCATCGTCTCATTGAGGGATAGCCAAATCATTGAGATTTTGGCTCAGAAACCACCACAATGAGAAGGGAAGCCACAATCTCCCATACTGACCCATCCTCCTTTAGTAATGGTTAATACAACTGACATTCTCAGGCATTTAAGTTCTCTGTGTCAATTTGTTCCTTAAGTCAGAATTTTCCCTTAACTGTAAGATTTTACTATATTTTGGGATTGCTTTAAGGTGCAGGGAACAGTTGGACAAGCACAGAAAAACAGAGACTGTGGTCTGGAGAAAGGACATGCAACAGAAAACCTGATTAATCTTGAGGGTAGAATTACTGAAATTTAGTCTATGGGAATTTTGGAATAAAATTATCATCATTCTGTTTTGGAGAGAATACCAGAAATTAAAGCTCTTTTTGTAGACAGGAAATGAGAAAAAATCATCAAAACAATATTAAGTTTTTCCAAGCTAGACAACAGCTGAGATTCCCATTTTTTGATCCCCTGAGCTGCCAGGCACTCATCTTTTCTTCCCAGTGACTCAGGAGGCAGCCAGGTGACCCCAAGCCCGTTCCCAGTCTGTCAGGAGGGTGTAGAAGAGGTTGCCAAACTTAGTCTCTCCAAAAGGAAACTACGGAGCTGGGTACCCCCTCAACGCAGGCGGTTGCTGGGACACTTGTGGACAACCTGTAGTTATGGGAGCCAGGAGCAGACTGACTGCCTGAGAGGCACTGAGCCAGCAGACCCGAGAAACCCAGACTCCCCGAGAGCTTGCCAAGCAGCTTGCCAGCAACCAGGCAAAAGGCCAGTGCTTCAGCACAAGTCAGTGGGAGCCTCTTCTCTGCTTTGCTATCAGCTAGTCAGACTTCTCCTGAAAATAATGCTTAACAGTCCTGCTGTGAAGCTGCATGTGTGGCCACAGAGGTGGTCCTGTGCCCCACTTCCTACCAGCCCTGGCATGTGGGCACAGCAGTTGGTTGTGTGGATGTGACTCTGGTGCAACCAACACATGTCCTTGTGTCACACTTGGTCACACTTGACACTTATTTTCTCTTCTCCTCCAAAGCCAGATTTAACACAATACATCCTTCCCGCCCTACATTCTTTGCTTGAGGCTGCTTTGCCTCCACCCTTGGACAGCACATAATTTCATTAAGTACATTTTATAACAGATAGGTTTCCACTTTCCGTGTGACAATTTATTGCTGTAGGATTCCAGTTGCTTCATGCCCACACCACATCCTCCAGCAGAACACTGGTAGAACTAAACATCCTAGAAGGTTTTTATAGGATCTATGATCCCAAATGAGTCTTTACAACTCATAATATTCCATGATTCTGTGTGTGATTTAAGTATGTTTTATTGATAAGTTTTGGCTATATGTGGAAAAGGAATTGAGGATCTATCCTGCAACTTTAACTTAGGCTGTCAGCATATTACAGAGAAGGAGACTTTTGTCCCAGTCAGAACTGGATGTTGAGTCCTAAAGTCAACAACAAAACCAGACTCAAATACGACCAGTACATGACGAAATTGTATGAAGAATAAGCTTTGCTAAAACCCAATCTTGCACTTCCTCTTAAAAGACATGCATGCTCCCTATCACCTTCAGGAGCTCTGCTCCTACCTGCTTCCTGGAAACTCAGAAGAGAAAAGACAACAGCACAGCTTTCGCTTTTTTTCAGGACATGCCATGCTTGTCTTTTTCCTCCCCCACCCCTATTTTTAAATCACAATGAGTTTTCTTTCTCCCAGATTGCTCTAATCTTTTCCCTGTGGTGTGTCTATCTTAGCCAGTCTCCCCTCTTCCCTCTAGTGCCCGACACTGCGCTCTTTGTCAGGGAAGTCGCTGAGAGTTCAGGTTTTCCCCTCTCCATTTCTCTTTGGACCTGACACTGCTCCTGACCCCTGCTCAGCCTTTGCTTTGAAGTGCTTTTTCTGGTCTCTGCTTTCCCACCGGATCGTGTTAACCCTCCTCCTTTCCCCACTCCATCAGTTGGCTTCAATAAGTGAGAGGAGCTCACTGGAACCTCCTCTTTTGTGTTATCAGCGTGCTTTCACTTCTCATAAAATCCTACCCACCTTCCACATAAAACAGTTTGGCAAAAGACAACTGCTGCCAAGGCCTGGAAACACTGCTCAATTCCACATGAAAACACTGCTAGCTGCTGTAGACAAGCCTGTCAAATATCTCTTGTGTTTGACCCAAGCAACTTCACAGCGATATCTAAAAACAAGCAGCCACCTTGTTTCCCACTCCCTCGGATGATGGTATTAAAGTGTGTTTTTTGCCATGTGCAGAAAACACCATTACCCTTATGGGGTTCTGTATCTTTGTTCCTGCTCTACTGCAATTTTAATAGAAAACACCCACAAATTTGGCTTAAGTACAGATAACCGATTTGCTTCAGTCTCCTTGGTGCTACAGCTCCGAGCTGAGTGATGTTCAGGTCAAAGCAAGAAATGGCATCGGCACAAAGAGAATGGCTTGGCTCTTACTTATTACAGACTCCTGAATGCTTTCCAGATCTATAAATTTCCACATTATTCCCACAGAGGGGCAAAAAGAGGATTATTTGTATCCTTCTAGCCTGTTCTCTTAGCACATTCCCATTTTCAAGTTGGATAAATACCCTGATAAACAGGAAACTCCTGTGAAAGAAAATACATTTTAAAGTAAATTGCAGTGGTATGTAGTTTGTATTTGTAATGGAGTGGGAAAAATATCTCTATTGATCACAATGTATACTGAGCACAAATATGACAGATCTCTCTTTTTTTAAAATATGATTAGAATTGTCACTACAGGAAAAAACCTGCAGATTTGTGCCTGCCATATAAACACATAGACAACAACACTTTAAAGTAGAAACTGCTATTTTGATTACAATAGTAAAGCTTGATTTATTTTCTATACCTCTTTTGCCAGAAAGTTAAACATCTCACAGAAATCTGAGTCATATTGCCCGAGGATCAAAACCAGAGAAGACTCAAAGCTTGCTAAATGTTATAACCTCCTAAGCACTCCATTAGTGAGAACTGATGATAACATTTAAATAAGAATGCGTAAACATTATTTCACTCAAAAATTACATTACAAAGATAAACAAGAAGAGCTTGGGACTATCCTGGTTAGCACAGCAGCCTGAAGAACTCATACAGATCTCACCTCAATTCTCCTAAGTATTTTTTCATTATTGCTTATTAGATTATTAATTATTTTTTAAAGTATTATATTAGTTACAAATTCCAGCTCGGGCTTCTTCACTCACCACTTGAGAATATTGCAAACAAGCACATTTCCACATGTGTGCATGACCTACGTGGGCAGGTGGCTTGACAGCACATAGGAGCAGTGTACGGACGCTGAGCCACAGCATCCTAACACAGCTCCACAGCAAGGGCTGGGTTGAGTGATCCCCTCCCTAACATCTCAGGACAGGTTAATTCCTCTGTGCCAGACTGATGCAGCTGTACCAGCAATAGCAACCTGTCCCTGCTCCCAGCTTTTTAACTACCTTGGGCATTTTAAGGCAAGCACTACCTGAGAGCCTACAAACACCTTTCACCAAACACAACGGCACTTCTCACAGTTGCTCATTTTCTCTTGTCCATCAACATCATGCAATTAGAGAATAGCTGACACGAATCATTAAAAACCCTCCCCATGAAGCTGTTCAAAACATAAGCCAGCCGAGAAAAGACACTGGGATGGCATATGTGTAGTGCACAACCCCTCACTTCACAGCTACCAGCCTGCTTATGTGCAGTGACTGCTCATCTTCAAATATAAAATAAGAAGAATAATAAACACACTGAGCACCCATTCAGCTGTTTTGCTGGCAAATAGCTCAACCAAATGGAAAACAGGTTGGGAATAACCTACTTTGATATCCCCCATAGTCCCTGTGAAAATTGAGTTGGCCAAGGTCACTGGTGTGGCTTTCCATGCATTGCCAGTGTCAATGCCCTGCTCAAGGGCAGGAGTCCTTGGTAGCCCTCAGCAGAGGCTCCTTATTTCAGGTACCTCAAGGATTTAGCAAGGTGAATGCTCATGGCTATGGAGCTGGCTAACAGCCATCAGTGATTTTACACTGGCCATTAAGCAGCCTGGAGTCAACCAGCAAGGATTCAAAGCTGTTGCACATGTTTACCTTGCCTGGGGGAGAACAAGGTAGGGGAAGGAAATGCTGGCTGAACCCATGTCTTGACTCTGTACACAAATAGCATCTTCCTCCCTCCCTCACGGTTTGGCTTCTTACACTCATTGCATTGCATCCCTGAGGTCTCAGCCATGCTGTGCTGGACAGTGCAGAAGACATCAGCATCTCTCCCCTGCAGTCCTTGTGCGGGATCAGCCGTGTCCTTACTGGTGAGTTCAGGGCACTGGAGGATGGCAGAAAACCTACAGCCCAGCCAAGCCTGAGGGGAGCTGTGACAGGCCCTTCTCTGAGCCCTGCCACCACAGCATGAGGGAAATGGCTTTAAAGAACAACAAAAGAGTATGTACATTTTGTACCATGTCAAAGAGGGAAAACAGCAACAGGGACAAGAAAAGCTTGGGTTGTGAAGGATGTTCCAGCAGAGGTGATTAATGGTGTTGAAAGAAACCCCCACTGTTGTTTCAAATTTCTTTCCAATTAGCCACAAGGTTACTCCCTCCTTTTTCCCTTTGTTTTTTCCCTTTCTTTCTTTTACCTGCATTTGATTTGGAATCAAGGTTCATGATTTGTGTTATGACAGCAGAAATAAAGGATCTGTGTACTGTATGCATGGGGATTTGAAGCATTGCCTTTGATAGCTCATTAGCTGCATGTGGCTGCATGCAACACTGCTCGACTGAGATATATTGCCCAGGATTTAATTCCAGAATAATTTCAAAGGCATTAAATTGAATGCTTGCCCTTTTCACCATGGTATTTAAATGGTACTTTGTATGCCAAGCTTAAAAAAAGAGCAGAGGAAATACAGATGCAGTGTTACTTCAGCATGTACTGAACTTTGTTCAAGTGCTAAACATTTATTAGAGTATTTTTAAATAAGATAGTGTTAAACCAGTTGTTGCTTCAATTAACTTTCTGCACTACAAGAGATAAATAGTTTTTTTTTTTTAACTAACAAACAGCTCTCAGAACTAGTGAACAATATCTCATTTGTTCAGCAAGACTTAAAGATGAGAAGGATCTCAGGCTGGAAGAAGAGATTTGCACATTTCTGTGATGACTGAGTAAAACAAACCAGACAAAGCTTCTCCCACAGTAGAGAGGAGATCAAACCCCAGAGCTGAGCTGAAGGTCATGAGTCTTGCAGCTCTCCAGGCACAGCCCCAGTACAGCTACTCCTACTGGAGGGTTGCTCTGGTACCCACTGGAGAAGCACTTATGAACTCTCTGCTTACAGCCTGGCAGGGACACCCAGGGTGGGAGCTTGCCTCTGGTGACCAAAAGCAACCTTTCAAAACAGTCTGCACTTATTTACTACTAATCTATAAACTCTGTTAAGAGAGAGCCCTGTATATTCTTATTTTCCTCCCATTTGTCTTATCCCTGCAGATTCAGGGACGACTGTTGATAAACAGGAGAGAGTTTACTTTATCCCATTTACTGAATAAATTTAATCTGAAATGAAGTAAACCCCAAACATCAGTGCAAGTGGGGACATCCCTCTGCCCAAATCCCCTCGCCTACACTTCACACTTCAGGGCAGGGGCAGCTGCCCAATGCTGTGTCCACCTGCTTCATTTCTTTTCCTTTCTACCAGCCTGTATCTTCACCACTACACCACAAACACATCCAAAGTAATACAGGACTTGATAAATAGCATCGCTATTTGCACCATTTTACATGTGGCCACAACTGGCTGGAGCTGGTGGTAGTGTTAGAGCCTGAGGACCGCGGGAATTACCAGAATTTGGATCTGGATTGGAAACTTAACACCACTTGAGAAATACATACAATTACCTAGAACTGTGGTTCTCAGGAGCCTTCAGCAGAAATACACCACAACTCAGCTTCAGCCTCAAACATGGGACTTCTGAGCAACCACTATCACAAAACAATGCAAGAGCCAGAAGAATTTGTTTGGGTTTTTCAGCCCATTTCAGATCTCATCATCTTGTTTTAAGTCCTATGATAAAACAGCATTAACAGAGGCATGGAACTCCTTCATGTACCTGAAAATACACGTGTGCACACACAGATATCCTTCTCTACCCCACTGATCAAAGGAAGTGCAAAGGAACAAACCTCTCCAAACACATTGGCTGCATCTGGCCTGGCTCTCTGGGAGGCTGCACAGTGGGAACAGCACAAGGGAGGTAGAGGAAATGTTGCCCAAAGTGTTCTTTCTGGCTCACATATATATAACTTATATATAATTTAATTGGGAATGCTGCATTACTCATAGACACTGTATAGCAATAGTTGTCTTGGTTATTTAGCAACTAATGAGAGCTTTTTACAATTAAAACATTTTATCATATATGAGGGTCTGGAAAGAGACCTTACATTGCATAAAAGGTCCCAGCTTGCCACAAATGTACAGAACTGAGGCTGGTTCCCCAAATGTGAAGCTTGGTTATGTTTCCTGTGGACATTCAAGATAACATGCCCAACTTTCTATGGGCCCAATTACCATACCATAGGTATTTCCCTGCTTTCACCTTAACATGGGTTGTTTTGACTGGACCATCACATTCAGGTACACCATGTGGTACACAATAGCCCTGCAGAGTTTTCCCAAGATCTGCTATTTTCTGCACTTAAGTAAGGCTTCACCTTCAAATACACAGGGTGTGAAGTCCTGCCTTTACAGGATTTCACGGCATGTTGAGGAATGAGGCAGTAGTGTTTGAGGCAAGAGATTTACTGACATGGGGTTATCCAGAGGTTTAATTTGTCATGCATCTCACCCACATGCTTTGTTTCCCCCATTCACCCTTTCTCAGAGGCAGCATGCTGCACACCACTGGCAGTGAAAGGGTCAACCTTCGCACAGCAGCAATTAATTTTTCACAGCTTCTCTCCAGCTAGATTTCTATGATTCCTCAAGTTCTGCAAAGCCTTTTTAAAACACTGTCAGAAACATGGAGGCCTCCTTTTTCCCGCTGCTTAAATGCAGCCTCTGCATTCAGATTACTCAGATTGAGCAATCTCAGTCCTTCCCTCGTGATAAAATATGGGGTGTCACAGTCTTTTAATCCAATGATCTGCCAGCCACAGTCCCACTCATCTGCTAGAGTGGAGGCAGCCCCCAATGAATGGGCTCAAAGGGATCTCCAATCCATCAATTCCTCCACTTTTGGAAGTTAGATTATTCCAACGCTTAAAGACTAAGCCCTGTCCTGTACCTCACTTGAGATACCACAGCTGAGAGTGGAAGAAGAGACACCCAGTAGATGTGCAGCTGAAGCAAGACCTCCAAAAGGTTTTGTTTTCACAGCAAACTGATCAACTTTAAAGCCTAGGGCTTGCAATCTTCTAGGGCTGTGAAATAGCTGACTGCAAAGAGCTGGATTTTATCATAGCAACATCCAAGAAAAGTCAGTTCTCACATTTCCTTGTTCACTCTCACATCATGATCTGTCCTTCCACAGTGAGAGCCATCACATATCCTCTGGCTTAGTACATGTACAAAGCTTACACTAGCTTTCTCACAAATACTAGTCATCAGAGAGGGGTGATTTTAAAGAGCTAAAATTCCCAAAAGTGAGTCTTTTTCTCAGGGTTGTTATTGGATCACCATCCTTTAATAGCCAGCAGCTCCAGTTATTGCTCTTAAAAGTTATTTCCCATCATGCAGAGATGTCTCTCCTGTCTCCCACTATAGATACTCTGCATTTCAGGGAAGTCATTGAAAGATTGGAAATCCACAGAGAACAACTGCAGGCAGTAAGGACCGCTTATTTATTTTACAAGGATATGCTAGCATTTAGGACAAGCTGTCACATTGGAAATATCCAGTTGCATGCAGTAATGTGAACCATAAAGGAGATTAATTAGTGATGCAAACCTAAAATAGATTAATTAAAGTACACTAAACTAGGCATAATTTCCTCCACACAGCCTGCTTGATTTTAATCTGACTTGCTGTATAAAAGAGTTTTTCTTTGGGTTTATACTTTGTCCTTTTGTATCCTCCTTCAAAAGATACCTTCACACCACTGCCCAAAAGCACTGTCTATACCAGCAAGGACTCAGCCCTTCATTGCAATATTTATTTAAACCAGGAAAATAGCTGCGTACTTATTGATTTTGAGATGAGCTTTCAAAACACACAGAGGGGATTAGCACGCAGCTCAAACTAACGCCTGAACTGATGTAGCTTCTTCAATTAACCTGCCGAAGCAATTTAATGATGTGTTTGATGAATCCCAAAAGCAAATGGTGTGCACTTGCAATGTGCTCAGGCAAGATTATGGCAACAGGATACGTGCAGGTGGATGCCAGTGGCCAAACCCAAGAGAAAACATCTACTGAGCCCAGAATCCTTTGCCCATTTGCCTGTGATGATTATGATAATATGTATCGCAGTAATGCCTCTTATTTCCAGCTGAGATGCGGAGCTGACATGTT
This sequence comes from Pitta sordida, assembly GCA_013390025.1. Lineage (NCBI taxonomy): Eukaryota > Metazoa > Chordata > Aves > Passeriformes > Pittidae > Pitta > Pitta sordida. Next base: position 954,385 of record WEKX01005334.1, on the reverse strand, counting down.
AAACACACAAAGATAGAGAAAAACCAAGCCTGTCAGGCTGCCAGAGTGTTCGCTGCGTTCTAGAGAGAGGAGACTAGTGGGAAGCAGTGACACCTTCCTTTCAATTCCAGGGACCAAAGGACAAAACCCACCCTGTGGCCTTCAGCCAGGCCTTTGCTCTTAACTTCACCAAAACAGGGTCCAAGGCGAAAGAGGGAATCTGAACCTAAGGGGAAAATAAAAATTGCTTTCTGGAGCTGCAGTCTGCAAATCTGTGGATATGCTGCATCTCTGCAATGTAGGACACGACCACCTTCCCACGCCACTGTCACGCTGGGTGCTCTTTTTACCTGTACCAATTTTCTTGGGATGTCCTTTGTCTTGTATGCCCACTGGCCATTCTATGGACAAAGATCAGAGAGAATGGTTCCACACTTTTATTAGAGAGATTTCCTCTGAATTCAACTGCACTTTATAACCTATGGCTCTCGGCCACAGATTTATGATAAGCATAGAAGCGGCTCTTCTTTACAGTTTAGCTTCTTTAATGTGAAGTGTGGATACAACAGTCCCCTTCAGTTCCAAGTCCAGCCAGAACATTTTTCTTTCAAAAGCAGTAGAGCAATTTTAAGCTATTTCCTTGGGGCAGTGGAAAGATGAAATAGAGCAGAGTCTCCAACTTTAAAGTAGACTTTGTTTTATTTTTTTTTTTACTGTGAGTGGTGTGATATATACCAGCCACCATTATAGACTAATAAATGAGAAACTCAATTTTCTGTCACAATGAAGATGACCAATAAAATTTTAAACACGGACAACACCCATACAGTTCTATAAAACCTGAGCAGATTCATAAAGCTCCCTGTAAAAAAAGCACACAAACTCTCAAAGAGGAGGTTCTATAGGGGTATAAATTATCCAGCTTTATCATTGAAGGCATATGGAGCACATCTTTAACATTGCCTGAATCACCCCTCTTAAAAGGTTAGGGGCTGCCCTTCAGTACCACCAGGGTTTTTGGCAATAACCTGCCTAGCAACACTAAATCTTCAGAGCAGAATGCAACACACCAAGACAATATAAATAGTTAACTAAATTAGGGTAAATATTACTCTGTATTACCCAGAAGCCTGTAGGATTCAGCCAAAAACATGCCCGTCTCTGAAAAGAGAGGGGATCTCTGCCCTTCAGCCTCAGTAGAGAAGATAGAGATGGGGTAGATGTTGCTTAATGGCAGAGGCAATTTCGAACTACTTGCGATTGCCAGGAATTCTGCGTATCCTTTCCAGGGTTCTTTTCCTGAGTGTGAGTGGGTGCAAGCCTCAGGAACAAATTAGAGGAGAGCACAGAAAGAAGTGGTGAGGCAGGGCAGAGTCACGGGAGGGTCATACACACGGGCAGAAACAGGCTAGATATGCCTGATGCTTGCCTGTAGTGAGAACTAACTGCACGACACAAAGCCCACCAGAAACCAGCCTGGCCCCAAATAAAAAGGGAAGTGCTTCAGAACAGGAGAGGGGCTACTATTTGCTAGTACAGTCAGGAGGATGTTGTGAACCAAACTTTGGGTGGCAAAACAGCTAATTAAGTTTCTGAAGTAGCTTTGAAGTGGCATGAAAACAACAGCAAATATTCAGAAAGAATCCAAGTCCTTTCCCTTGGAAGGGGATGAAAGGTGTGCGGCTGCATGACCATATGCAAGGTGCTGCCAGTTTGCAGCAGGCAGGAGGATGTGGAAAACCCTGGGGAGCACCCCAGCAGTGAGGGTGGGCAGTGGGGCACAGTTGCATTCCCAGTGACCGCCTTGGAGCATTCACAGCAGTGTGAGCAGCAGCTCCTGAACCCTATGGAAAGGTCTGTTTTGACTGTACCTACACATCTGAACAGCTTTATTGCCAGCATGCTCAGAGAAAAAGAGCCAAAATGCCTTCATGCACTGATAAGTCATTTCTGTGAGTCATGCCAAGGAGGCAAAAATCTTACCATGTTTTGCTTCTGTCTGGAAATGTGAAAACACAGTCCAAAACAGGGAAGAAAGACCTCTGAGAATATTTGAATGAGAACCCAAGGATCTGATTAAGGAAACATGCTTTAAAGCTTTGCTGCATTAAGACCAATATCAAGCGAGGTACAGATGTAAGGTAATTAGACAAAGAGGATTAAAGGTTCTGATTCTTTTGTCATTTAGGAAGAGGGATGTACAGAGTTAACCATTTGGAGGGCATGCAGAAGATAGAAGCCATCAGCGTGGGCAACCCCAGGATTTCTCTTCCCAGTTTTCTGCCTTCCTGTTGTGTGGGCTTACTGGTGCTCCACTTGAGATCAACTCTGGAGTATGAGATACAATTGCTTCACAGCAACATTTACTCCAGGGGAAATTTTAGACTATTATACCACAGGCCACTTCAGCTGGAATTATAGAAAATAGAACTGCAACAAACAGGAAAATTACTTCACATAACAAAAGAAAGACCACACTTTAGGGTAGTCCATTCTCAGGCTTATAGTCTTCCCAACAGGTAACACAATTCTGGTGGAGACAAAAATCTGGTAGAAATCAGTACTTTGGCCTTTTTTGGAGCACTTCTTAGGATTTTGGGAGGGTTTTTTGTTGGTTTGGGTTTTTTGAGGATTAGATGCATCAAACAAATCTCTCTCAAATCCTGTGAGACTATAGAGCACAAACACTGTTTTCCTTCAACACCAGGGTGCAGGTTGCCTGTGTGCATGTGCCTACGTCCTCCAAACTCAACAGTGTCCTGTGGGCACAGGGACAAGCAGGGGGTCAACAATGACACTGGCAAAGCTTCATTCAACACCCTGGCTGGCACTAGAGTGCTGTCTGTTGTGTTTTTCTTTATTATAGAACAGGACTGGCACTAGCAATGCTCCAAGCACCCACAAGAAAGGTCTGTCTGGTGCTCAGGACAGCAAGAGGCAGGAACAGGCAGCGCTGAGCAGGTTTTCAGCCTTGGACTAACACAGGCAGCTTTGGTCATTTTTCTCTACTGACGTGACTGAAGTGTTGCTATCAGCACAGCACCATTCTGGAACTCCATTTACTCATGATATTCTTGTAATAATGGAGCAAAATTTAATCACTGACAGGATGTTGATTCACTTGAAATGACAAATGATAGACTGGAGAATAATGAAATCTGGGAAGATCTGAAATTCTTATCTTCCATGCATCAAGCAATCCAGAACTGTAACTCCTTAATTCTATTCCTACCTACTCTTTTCCTTTAATGTCATCTTTTCTTGCCAGGGAAGATGAAACAAATGTGAATTCAAAGACTTATGCTGTAAGTCACTGTTGAAACCTTCGTGTTCACTTGTTTTACATCTCTAGGCATTGTATTTTCAGCTTGTTTTATAAAATTGGATAAAACTGGAAATCGATGATGGCAAAATATTCAAGAACACATGCAAGAGGGTAGCACTTGCACCATAAATAGATTTTCAAGAGGAAGACTTAATCAGAGAAGCAGAGTAGGGCACAACAAGCCTATCCAGAAACTACTTCTCCAAATACGCAAGGGTGAAGTCAGCATGTTTTTGCCGAACCTGGCTCCCCTTGGTACTGCTGCAAGTCACAGATGTGAGGTGACAGGAAGATACGAAAGTTGTCCAGTTTAAGGACTGTCCCTGGAACTAATATATGTCATTACTGAGACAGATTGTGGTTACAAGTCCAGCTCTGTCAGTACCAGAGGGATGTCAGCATTCAGCTCATTCAGACCAATGCCCTGGTTCAAAATAGTCTCACATAGAGGAAGAAGGAAGTTACCAAAATAAGTAGTGACCATTGGTGAAAGGTTGTAAGTGAAAAATCAGGAAAAGCCTTTTTTATAGATATTTTTACATTATTGGGAGAAAAGGAAAATAATATACCAAAGATTGCTGATGAACTAAATGTTTATTCTTTGGTTTTGGAGTTCTGTGGCTGTAACACTAGAGTACTCTGAAGAAAGATCCTGCTAAAAATTGAAAATATGCATTCTCAATAGAGCAAAAAACAAAACCGCAAGACTGATGTAAAGTATTTGCAATCAAAAAACAAGATGCAAACCTCCCGAATCGGAAACAAAATAAGCCCCCTCCCCCTTCAATGTCCTCCTGAGAAGCTTTATTGGTTATAGCTCTCATGAAGTCCCTACAATGTCCCACTGTATGTATGAATGCAAATAGGTCCAGAGGGTACATTAACAAAGGACATCATGCCATCCCAAGTGATGCCATCGCCTTCCAGAGTGCGGATGACGTGTGCGTGCCATTCCAACTGCCTTCCTTAGGAAGGCTGTTATTGTACGAACACAAGAATTCTCAGCATGGGCTTCACCAGCCAGCACTGAGGAGCTGCATCTTTCCTTTACTGCTCAGGACAATGTACTCTTGGTAAAGCACAGCTGAAACGGGAGGAAGTTTCAATCAAAGCATGGGAACGAAGAGCGTTGCTGTGCTGGGAGACTGGGATGCATTGAAAGGAAAAGGCAGGGAGAATAACGAACAGCTAAACCAGCAGAAACAAGGGGATGAACTCAGCTCCTTCAGACGCTTTTTCATCAGCGAGATGAGGCAAAATGACTGGGGTTTATTTTAAGTTATTTGGTCTCTAACCAGAGAATTGTAATGCTAAAGCCCTAGCCAACATGAAATAAGTTGGAGTTTGAATTTACTGAGTTTCTCACTTAAGAAAAAAACCCCAACAAATCCAACCAAAAACACCCAGGAGAGACCCAGACACTCAAGTAGAACTCCTGATGATAATGAATACAGTGTTCAGCACAGAGGGTAAGTTGCCAAAGGAGGTTATCAAAACCATTGAATACAGAAAATTTTCAAGACACATCTGGACACTGTTATGACAAGAGCAGTTTGCAGCATGCAGGGATAAAGTTTTAATGAAATATTCTTAACAGGAGAAACTTGTTATGCCTAGTCAGTAAAGGCCACGATTCCTTATCATTGCAAGTAGGCAGGAAAGATGATCCTAACAACTACAGACCAGTCAGCCTGACCTCAGTCCCATGCAAAGTCATGGAACAGATGGTCTTGTGTGCCATTACACAGCAACTGCAGAACAACCATGACATTAGATCTAGTCAGCATGGATTTCGGAAAGGCAGGTCCTGCCTGACTAACTTGATCTCCTTTTATGATCCAGTGACTCGATTGGTTGATGACAAAAAGGCTGTGGATGTTGTGTACTTGGACCTTAGCAAAGCCTTTGACACGGTTTCACACAATAAGCTTCAGGAGAAACTTGTGAAACTTGGGCTGGAAAGGAGCATCTTATGCTGGGTTACAAACTGGTTAGAAGGGCGAGCTCAGAGGGTGGTGGTGAATGGTGCAACATCGGACTGGCGGCCAGTCACCAGTGGAG
>WEKX01005334.1:902155-948806 GCA_013390025.1 Pitta sordida | reverse complement strand
AAGCCAAAAGCTCCCCTGTAGGAAACCCTGGGCTAAGGAGGTGCTGGCAGAGGATCAGGCAGGGACTGCCTGCTGCTGTTGCAAGCACAGCCCTTTGGCATCAGCAAGAGTAAAATATTTTCTCCCTTTATTAAAGAGGCATTTATTCACCCTGAGGGGTCTGCTTCTCTCGGACAAGGCATTAGCACCAGCTGAGTGGATAGGAAGGAAATAGAGTAAAGGGCACCTATACATTTTTATTCTGACACCAACTCACATACTAAGGGAAGGGGATTAAGTGAAAAGAGAAAGATCTTAGAAATGCAAGATGAAGGAAACTATGTACTGAGCAACACCAACATGATGTCAGTGTGCAACAGCGCTTCTCAACACCAAGCAGTGTCCAGAAGCCCCAAACCAGTTGATCTGTCAGAAACAAAGCTATCCCAGGACCACTCATGGAATTATGAAAATAACTGATTTTACCCAAATGCAGAAGATGCACAGTCACAGTACGTAATGCAGAGTGCACAAGTGTTATGGGCCAGCTCCTCCACTGTTTTTGTCTGACCTGAGCAAGAGCTGCGTCTTCCACAGACAGAGGCTGGATCACAACCACTGCTGAGACCACAGATTCTGAGTTCCAGGTCTGAAATTCATAGGCACTCCCCACAGCTGGGGAAAGCAAGGTTGGGGAAAGCCCAGCAGCCAGCTCAGCACTTTCATGAATGTCTATAAAGGGTTGCAGCTTTTCCCAAGGATTCTTGGGCTGGTTAGGGGTTGTCTCCAACAAATTTTGCAGAAAACACCCCCCGTTCCCCACCTCCCTTCTAGATCTTCTCACCACTACCCACAGCTTATTATTTTGGGCGTAATGGAGATAGTCTCAAACCCACCAGGCAGTCTGAGGATCCCCCAGCACTTCTAGGTATTTTTCTTAAATGATCATTTGGGAAGTTGTGTGCTGAGTATCATTATAAATCACGTATTGCCATTTCTTACTGAGAGCCACTATGAATCACAAACCCTTCTTCCAGGGACAAAGAGCAGAGTAGCCCCCCAAACCACACAAAATGACCATAAAAACCAACGTACCAAAGAACTTCAGAGGGAAATTTACATCCACCAGGAACATTTTTCACTTAGGGCAGTGAGAAATCCGTATGCCCTGTCCATGGGTGTCCCAGGGAACAGGACTGCTATGAGTACAGCAGCCAGACTATTCTGTGAGGGAAGTTCTAAAGGGCATTTCTCATTATGGAGACATTCCTGTAAATAAAGCAGACTACTGTGTAGCATCTCCATCCAAGGCAGACACTAATGCAAGCCCAAGAGCAGGACTGCTCAGACTCAGAATGCGAGTTAAGTCCTGGGAAGGGATCTGGAAAATGCCAGCACTGACAGCAGAGAGGAGGGAGGGGAGGGAGAGGAAACTGATTTTAAATCACAGAAACAGCAGACTACATGTAGACTACATCATGCTGTGACAGAAGAAAGGAGGGGCACTGGTGTTCAATCTTCATCATTGTTAAATCCTGGTTTACTTCTCATATGTATGTCTGCCCTGAGCAGACCTTAGCTCACCTTCTACTGTCTGTTGAACACATGAAAGTCTGGAGTTAGTTGCAAGGCACTCATAGTTCTACTTATTGCACGTTTATTCAAGGTAACAATCTTTTCCCTCCACTTCAGGGCACCATTTCACTTCCACAGACAAATCTTCCAGCTGGAAGGTGACCTCTGTAGGCTCAGCTGAAGTGAGCTAGTCTTAAAAGGAGAACATTACCTTATTAAAATCACCAGAAGTTTATCCCTGTGGCTTTCAATAATCAGTTCAGAAGATACTTTAGGCCCTAATGCTACCCTCCTTAATCCTCTTGAGCAGCATTCTTCCATTGCAATTGAAATCCTTCTTCCACACAGGAACAGCAGAGGCAGGCAGGATTCCCCCCACCTTTAGCCACCTAAACTCAAGTCATTTACTGCAAAACACCAATCTGTGCCCTCATTCCAGTCAGCTGCTGCAGAGAGAAACTTTCAGCATATGAGTTTATACAAGACTATGAATCCCACTACTGGAAACAGCTCCTTTTTATATTGCTTGCAGAACATGCAAGCAGCTTCCCATTGCAGTACTGCAACACACAGTAAACCAGCCCCAAATCCCTATTTCTACATCTACCAAAGCTCAGCACAGACCCAGTTGCTTTGTTAATCTGAAGCGCGACAAACAAAAATGTACATTATTTTCCCAGCATAAACCCCCAAAGGGCAAGTGACTCCAGTGTATTCCAGAAGAACACTTTGTACAAATCTAATTAGAAAATTTATAGCTTTTACAGCAAAGCCCTGAGTCATCTGTAAAGCAAATTCAGACTAGTGTCATCCAGAAAGTTGCAAAAGTTTTGGAATAAGGAGAACATAGAGTATCAGAGAACAAATTCATTCTTTGACTTACAACAGAGGCTTTTTCATGAACTCCTATAGCAACCAGTAAAATTGGTTCACTTTCTGTCTGCAGCTGGGACACGAAAGGGAACTTAACTCTTAGATGTTTCAGTTACCCAAAGATTTAATAGCTTCCATTTGCAATATGATTGCTTAAATTAAAATGAAAGAAAAAAAAATTGAGTAGTATCCAAAGATTCAGATTGAGAATTTAAATACATGGTTACTGTGGGTGTTCCCTTTCCTAAGAGGAGATTTACATAGCTAAATTTGGCATGACTCCAAAACATTTGTTTCTCTAAGAACACAGGATTACTAGAACAGCCTGTGGTGCGCCCCTACAGCAGTTAAATATTCTTTTGGAGAAGGGAATTAGGCTTGGCCTACCTTCTGCCTGGACAACTTAGGTCCCAAAAAACCCCTGTTTTTACAAACCCTATTCTAGATAAGCTGTTGGTGTTTGTTACCCTGCTCATCCACAGAGTATCTCGCCTACACTGCCTTCAACATCTGAACCAACAACCTATTTTCCCCTACTGCTTTCTATTTATTTTGTCATATTTATATAATTCCTCTAAAATTAAACATGCACTATGTATTTATTCTCTGCAGTACCTACAGCATTACTTAAAAGTTATTATTAGCAGCAAAGAAAAAATGTATGCCCAAGATAACCTATATATAAGTCTTGAATACGGCCTTCTATTTATTTGCAGTAAATGTGTAATCTTGTAGATATTCAGCCATTAAGATCAAACTAACCTAGAGTAGCGCCAGCCTGTTCGTGATCCAACCCCTCTTACATAATTAGAAATAAGTTTTTAATGAATGAACAGGAAGAAAAGGCTGTGCCCCTTCTCTTTAAAAGCATAAGAATGCACGGGGCATTAAAATAACTACATAACACAACGATTTCCAGCAGAAACAATTCTCTTTCAAAGGTAGCAGATTAATACCTGACAGTAAGCAAACCATATTCCCCAAACTGCTAATTAATTGCATTACCCCTAAACCCCTCCCCTCCTCAATAAGGGTGTGATTGCCAACTTTTACAGATCTTAGAGCACCCACCCGGTTGCACTAAAACACTTGACTGCTACAGAACAATGAGGAGCGAGGGCCGGGTACAATTACAGGGCGTTTCCTGAGAGCACAGTTCACCTCAGGATAGAGTGTTCTATCCACCCTACTTCGTGCTTAAGCCTTTTGAGGCAGACAAGGGAAAATCCAATCTCAGAAGAGCAGAGACTCTGCAGTCTTAATAAAAGGTGACAAAAATATAATCACATACTGCAGGTATCCCACAGTGACTTGGTGCAGTATCACAGCAAGGACCCCCCAGTCCATCCCAGCTGTAAATATTTTAGACTTTTGTACCATCAGACAGATCACAAATACCCGTCCTGAAGTTTTTTTCAGATCACTGGAATAGGCTAGACTTGTTTTCAGCGGATTTCTTTACCCTGCCACAACACTCTGCCTGCATTTCTTGTCCTTGGTGTATTTAACACAGACAAAACCATTGAGACACCTTTCTGTTCAGCAGATAAAACAAGTTTTCTATCTGACTTCAGTGATTATTACCTTGCCTTGCAGGGATGTCATGTCATCTGCATTCCCCAAGGAACAGAGGGCGTATTAGGTACCTAATCCACTCTTGCAGAAAGAAGTATTGCAAATACTTTCACTCAGTGAAAAAACTTAGAATGTAGCAACTAATTTAATACACAGCATACTAGCTGCTTTGAAATAGTTCTCCAGACCTACTTCTTCCACTGCTAGCACTCCAAAGAAATGGAAGCCCGACTCCTGACAGACCTGGAACTGGAATCAAGGGTCAACAAACCTCAGTCAAGGATTTCATAGAAGATAATAGGCATATAACAGCATAGCTTTGGCTGATAAGACTTGGCTACAAAGTCATAGAGCAGAAAAAGCATGAGAAATTCTAATCATAGCAAAGCAGATAGAATTTTTTTTGGTTTTCTGTGGAGCATTGTGAAGCGTGGTTATGAACACAACAAAAATTGAGATTTTTCTTCAAAACCACTGTTCTGAAGAAAATATAGCAAAAAGTTTCCACTTCTGAGTGAGCAACGAATGAATGAGAAGTAAAACATTTGTTTTGAAAGCTTTGGGTGCAATGTTGCAAAAGAAATAAAAATAATTAAATTTTATACTGCAAACATCCTAATTCTGAGGACAAAAGGAAGATAAGCGAATTTTCAAAGAACACTACAACTGATGGCTAAAGTCTCCATTGTAAATAGTTGTGAAACTCCAACATGCATTTGGCCACAAGTGCCCGGCCATGCTTCTTTCTATTTGCCAGATGGAATCTGGAATTTACTGTGGTTCTCAAATTTCTGCCCAGGTTTATACAAAACCTGAACCTCAAATGTAATGAAAGAAGGCTGAAAGAAGAGATCTGGCAACAACTTTTCAGATTTTATTCAAGTAGGGCTTTAATTATGGAGGAAAGGGGACCTAGACATCTGTCAGCATTTTAATATAGTGTCTTCAAGTGTGACCACAATGTTTAACTCCCTTGAATCAAACTACAATATTTATTTTGTAATATCACTCAGAAGATTTAAACAGAATTGGTTTTTTTTCTCTTGGCATAAATATAATGGAACAGATTAACCAGAAATAAAATCTAATCCAAAACAATTCAAGATCAATGCCCTCTTGAAATAAACAGAAAAATTGAGATCTTTAACAGCTCTTCTTTCTTCTTAAGTGCCTTTCCCCCTTTTGTCGCTATAGTCCTTTCCCAGGTCCAACTATTTAGAATTTTGCCCTTTTAAAGCACTTTGAAGTTAGCCTCATAGATAGTTAAAACAAATGTTGTATGATATTTCTACTTAAGCTGGAGTCATTTGCTTAATATTGCAAAAGCTGAAGTGCCTTGCATAAAACAAGCTCTTAAATTATACAGAGAAGCCCAATGACTCTGTGGACATGAGGGAGGACTCCAAAGCCTTCATTCTCTGAATCAGGAGATGTGTGGATGGAAGACTGGAAGAGGAGAAAATAGAGCCTGTAACCAATATAATTCTCCCATATTCAAGCACAAAAATTATTAGCTACTGTAACCTAGAAAGCAAGAAACAAAATTTTGCCAAATTTTTTTGCTTAGAGAAGAGCTTGTGTGAGAAGCCCAACTCCTCCTCTTGGCTAGATGTTTCACACCATGGTGGTGGCATCCTGAGCTACCTCACTAGTGCCTGCTCTTGGCATCTTGCCCAAAATCTGAATGGTTCTCTCTGCTGTTGGAAAAATGGCCATGACCCTTTGAGAATGGCCCAGATCACAGCCTGGATGCAGGAACAGCAATGCCATGGAGAACTTCCTTTGCTTCACAGAAGTGAGCTCCTCCACACCCCACATTTGTCCTGCTGCCTGGTCCCTTGCTTTCCACCCACCACATAAGAGCTGTGATAATGGAAAATGGGGGGTGGGGGGTGAAAGACCTGTTTTCATCACCTGACAGGCTCAAATGATACTGTTTCCATGGTTATTTCTCATCACATGTTTTTTGTATGAAATATGCTGCATTTTCTCTCATTGAGATGTCAGGGAGACACTCCAGCCAGTAATGTTCCCCCCAAGCATTCAATTATCCAAGTCAGTTGCACAAAGTCTCACCTGGACTTTCTTTATAAAACCTTATGCTGATTAGATCAACAAGTCCAAGGAAGGTTGCAGCTCCTCATTCTGCTAAAATTCAGAACATTATCATGAACAAACAAGCAAAGTTGGAGATATGGCATTGCATTGCTTGTGCCATCAAGCTCTAGACTAGGCCTTCAGATGAGACAGACTTGTTGTCATGATGCTCAGAACTAGACCCACCATTTATATTATTGCCATCCTGTGCTCAATTTTCCAAACTGTCAACATTTTGTTCTCTAAAAATGCTCCAACACATACAACCAGTGCATTAAGGGCTTGGTTCAGCTGTTGGAGAACCAGCCTAGGACAAGGGGGATTTCAGAGGAGTCGATGAGGGGTGTGAGTACTTTGTGTTTAATGGGAAGATGCAACTACCCTAAGGGTTTCCTCATCCCAAACTCCAGGCAATAACTACTAGTCATAACCTCCAACTAGAGCACATCAACACGGGGCAGCTGCTGCTTTGAAGAGGAGCAGGAGATCACATCAGAGAATCCACAGCTGATTCTTCTCAAAGATGAAATCAGAGCAATCAAGTACAAAGTTTTCTTTTTTTGTGCTGTTGTTTCTAACCATGACCATGTTTCTTGTCACACGTTTCTCTTTAAACAGATTGTATTTGTAACCTGGTCAGGTCAGTGCTTTCCTGGAGCAATGCTGACTGATCTATAAGTGTCATTCTGGGGGATGTGCAAAATAGTGTGATTGATGACACTTCAGTACAGTTTATTGTCTGAAGAGTCCTATCCAGTGCATGTGTTTCAAATATACAGCATAGGAACACTTGTACTTGACTCCTGTCTTCCGTAGGACCTTTGTTCCTTAATTAACTCTACAGACTACCACTGAGTGGTCTTTACAATATCAATGTCAGGGAAGAAAGTGACCCCTAGAGTCAATAACACAATGGAAAAGTCAAAAGATTTATTCCAAGCAAAAAGAAAATAACCTGGGAATAAAAACCCTGAGGCTCCTGCCCTCTAATGGATGTTATGCATCTGTATCAGATTTATTGGAAATATTTAATAAATTCTTATAGGATGTCATGTTACTTTCAGATGTTACTTTCAGACTGATAATTAGTTTTGTTTCCACTTCACAAAGTCTACAGATACAAGTGGTTACGACCAGAAAACTGTACCATTTTCTACATGCCTGGTTCTTTACTACTTCTTTAAGGGAAAACAGTAGTTCTAGTGTTCAGCACTATCTGCAGCCTGATATACCATCAAACCTGCAAACCAACTGTGGCACTACATTGCACTGCTTAGTCCTTTATTCTTAATGTACCGATACGTCACACTTGAAGCATTTTTTAAAGCAGGGCAAGAGATTACCTTTAATGGAGATGTTAATCACAGACAACACTTTACAGTGATTGATGAAATAGCAGGACAATTTTGTGTTCTTCAATTAATTATCTGAAAGTCTCCAAAAGCATATCTTGCATCGTGAAACGCACTTGGAATAACTACCTTATCTGTACAAGTCACCAAGAAAAATGTTACAGCACCTACTCTGAGAGGAAGAAAAAACCCACCAGACTTAAATGTTTGCTCTGCTCCAAATAATGAAGCATAACCAGGAGAATTGAGAGACTGGCAGGGCAGATGTTTCTCAGAATTGTTAGTGCAGCCAATGGGCTGCAGATTTCCCAGCTATCCTGGTCCTTCAGCTGCTTTCAACAGCTTCACATTCCATTAGTGGGGGACAGTTAATTCTGTGAACTGCTCTGCTCTAAACATCACAGAAAACAAAAAACAACCAACAAAAACACAACCAGCTTCTGAGTGAATGCCTTTCCCTGCATGAATATAACAACTTTTACTAGTGACAGAAATTCTGCAGTGAGTAATGGCAAGGCTTGCTCTGCTGAAACCTCCTGCAAAACCACGCAGCAAATCCAAAGCTGATGTTTGTCATATCTTTGCAGAAATCACTAGAGCTGAACAGAAATATAAAACAAGGTGGAATTTGATTGGATACATGCATTTTCTTTTTACACAGACAAATCCTGCTTAAATTTATATCAGCTCAACACAGCAACTGTAGTCACCAAAGTGAGATTTATGCATAAAGTTACCCGTAACTGAACATGCTTGTCACCAGAGACACAAACCCAATGTGCTCAAGTTCTGTAGTATATGTAACATTATACCCTGATTTGTTTTCTAAGCAGAGACATTCTCCTTGGGATAATCCAGTTCTACAATTTAGTTCTCTTAAAAACATGTGCAAGGCACATTTAGGAGGACTCAACTCCCTGTGCAATAATAAGGATCATATCAGTTTCTCAACGAGAATAGAGCATGCACACACACCACTAAATTTTTACCATTAAATTACTTGCACCACATCTAATGACTTCTCCTAAAAGCCACTCCTAGAACTAGAAAAAAATCTCCATAGTACTCACAGGCCAGGAAGTACCCCAGATGAAAGGTTATTCTGCTGCAGCAATGTTGACTACCGTGCACAACGCTCTCCTGGGGTGAATTCTGTCTAGAAAAGGCATGCCCTCGTCACCAATCCTGTTGGCTTTACTTCTCTACCCTGAAAATCAGGTTCTCTGGTAGCAAACTCCTTATCTCTGCAGACTGTTAAGGGTAAAGAGCCATTCACGTCTTGCAACATAGCTGGATATATCTGTCTAGAAGAATAAACCAACTTCAGACACCCAGTAGCAGCTTGTAGGAGGACCCAGAGACTCTCAGAGCTTGCTGAAGTGACAGCAGATTTCCCTCTTTCCCAGTGGCTGGCTGTTCTACATCTACTTCTATTGCAACACACTGGAAAGGAGAGAACTAGAGCAGACCTCAGCTTCAGACCCCTCAGTACAGACAAGAATTCTACAACTTTTTTAGACTGAAGAAATCCTCTAACCCTTCAATCTCAATAGCACAAAGAGTCACAGATACATATATTACTTTTTGTTTAAAAAGTGAAGCCTTCTAAAGCTCCTGCCTAAATAAAAAAGGATAAGTATAAAGATACCAACACATGGTGATACATAAAACATTGAATTTTTAGATCCCATCCCATTAAATACAGCCCTGGATAGAGTTACGTGCATTGTATCTAACAGATCAACAAGGAACAATTTAAGGTTGCCATTGCTATTTCATTGTGATTTCTCTACTCTAAATAGGACTCCTGCACCAGCAAATCTGGGGCTGCAAGAACCTCAGTCTGATTGGGAAGAATATAACTTTTTTTCTCTGGCTGAAAAAGTTTTATTCAGAATATCTGCCCTACCTTGAAGAACAGTTCTTCATCAATCTAAAATCAACATTAGAAAGATAGAGGGAACAAGTCATAACAAGATGCACTTCTCTCAGCTTAGCCAGGGCTCCTCCAAGGCAGCCAGGGCAATGCCTGAATGATTCTGTCCTGAAAGATCCTGCCCTGAAGTCTCCCAAGCTTTCTTCCCCAACAAGTGTAGTTGAATAGGAAAGCAGTAGCATTTAGAGTCACTGCACAACGTTTCCTGCTTCCATGCAACTTTAGCTGATACCTCAAGGAGAGAGGACACAGGACCTTTGGAAAAGACTTGCAGAGCCACCTCCTTACAACATCTGCCCTTTGTCAGTCTTTCAGCCAACTACATTATGACCCTCAGTGCAAGTCTCCGGAGGGAAGTCACAAACCAGAGGGGGAATGAACTAGCAGCATTTTATAGTCAAGGTCACCTCTAAAAAATACCCACAAAAAAAAAAAAAAGTTTGGGTCAATGTGCCCTTGTTGCAAGTAATCTGTGCTCCAGTGTGTCCTATAATATTGTTTGGATTCCCAGATGCGACTGCAAGTAGAAATAACCATGAACAGTCCTCCCTGGAGTCATGACATATCTCCTGATGTTCCAGAGATATCAGTTAAACCCAAAATCCAACGCTCTAGACCATTTGTTTTTCCACAAGCATATTAATACCTGAAATAGAATCACACAGAATATAAACCTCATCTTTCTATGCTGAATGCAAAAAACACCACAAAATGAGTTTTTGCTGGAACAAGAGAAAACCTGTCACTCATCCATAACAGCATTTGATTTAAATGACACACATAAAAGTAGCATGGCTATTTAGTTCCAGGAATCATATTTCAATCTTGTGATATTTTCTTCTGTGGATTAATATACTCTCTTACATCTTGAGGAGTAAATACACAATTATGATGATGTTGGGAAATACATTTAGAAAATATTTGTCAGAAGGTCTCAGCCAATACAGGAGCTGAAATGTCAACCATTTCCAACAGCTCAGAAAATAACCTTTGGTATTTGGTCAGTAGAACCAGAAATGGCACTGGAGAAGCATTGTTAATTACTAATAGTAATATAGCCCAACCTGAACAAAGACTGCCTACTCCTCTGAAGGAAACATTTGAAGATAAGAGACTTCTAGGCAAAAAAGCATTCACTGTAACTGAAAGGGGACTGGCAGTTCCCTGCTTTACCCAATCACAGTTTCTTTTCACTAAGACGGTGCCTTGACGGAAGGCAGTCATTTCTGGCATCAGCTATGAATGCAAAATTACTGATAATGAGTTTGTTCAATTTCCTGTGCATAGGAACTATGTCCCAAAAAAAAGAATTGCTGTGCTTGTTCTCCCTCCTCAAAACTGCCACATGGGCTTAGCCAGCACAACTGATGTAAGCAGCTTCATTCTGGAGAGAAATAGTTCAGGTGGCAGTAGGGATGAGAACAGCAGAGGTGAAAGCAGACCTGCAAAAAACCCAAGAAGGGGGATAAAGAACACCCTTCTCAGCTCCTGGGTGCATCATCAGCAGAGCCAGAGTGGCCACATGTTAATTCAGTCCCATAGCAACCAAATCCTGGGAGCTCCATATAATCATTAAGGTTGGAAACCATTCATCAATTGCAACAGAAAATCACAAGTCTTACTTCAACACAAGTAGGAGATCAAGGTAACAGCAGGTATTCACACCACTCTTCAACTTAGGCAGAATCATTTCCTAAGAGCCAATACATGAATCATGTATAAACAAAAACACTCAATGGGAATCTCAGCCCGGCCTTGGGAGAAGGACAGGGGGTAGGAGACCACAGGAGATGGGCACTACTTTGTACTCAAGCACACTCACTCAGTCTCACTACTCTGGTTTTTAATGTGAGCAAGACAACAGAAATATTAAGCTGTTCAGTAATCTGTGAATATTACAATAGAGGAAAACCTTTATATACAAAACACCTACTCTGCTGGCACTGCAACATTCTCCCACAGGAGACAAGTATCTCACCCTTGAAAGCACTGAACCCAACTCACCTGTAACCTAAAACAGCTTCATCTTTATCTTGGTATGCATCTCCCATGAAGTTTAGACAAGGAATCAATGCAAAGATACAGTTAATAACATTCTTTTTACAGTCCTCACTATTGGATCAGGGTATAAGTTATCTTTATAAGATGTCCATCATCATATAAGGAGGAGAGTGCAGAAGTAGGAGAAGAGAATTCTCCAAGGATATGGTGCTGCAGGAGCCCCACATTAAAGCGCAATGTCTGAAGTCAGATCTGGCTGGTAGAGGCCAACCAGTCCCAAACTGCTTACAGCTCACTGCTTTTACCAAGGCTCTTTTACAGCCAGAGGCACCAACAGATAGTTCAAATACAATGGTGCAGACTTGCAGCTGAGCAAGACACAGTAGCTTTAGGTCCTGGTGTGATACTTACACATGTTAAAAATCATCCCTTACACCAAATTATTTTTTCCAGCCCACTTTCATGGTGAGATGCAAGTCATCTCAAAGCAAATCAGCCATTTTGTCTAAAGTCAGGAATCCTTTAAAAACCCCCATCCATGTTTTCTTCCCCAAAAATCTCTCTCTCACATTCAGCAAAAGCCCATACAAAGAACTCACAGAAGTCAGCCCAAAAACAGAGGGAAGGGAACAGAAATTACATTTGCAGAGCAGGAAGCAGACGCTTCTGGCAAGGGTTCTGCTCAGCCACCGGAGCGTCTCGGGGAGGATTACACAAGAAATAAACTCTATGCGCAAAGTATGTAAACTGATAAAACAGCCTTGCTTTGATGCTTGCTCTGCAAGAAGCATTTCAGCTGAATCAGTAACACCACTTGTTCTTCACTGCAGTGACACTGCAGCGTCTGCAGAAATATTTTCACATTTCAACTGTGGTGTTTATTCCAGAAAACACAAAGTTTGTGGTGCTTATATTCCGGAGATGCAATCTGTGAGGGCACATTGCTGCAACCACTCAGACATAGTCATGGGATGGATGATATAGGTTTCAGCCTTCTGTAATGAACAGCATGCCGGATTTATTTGCATACTTTATTTCTCCTGTAAGAATGCCTGACTTTTATGGAAACCACAGAGAGATCCTGGTGGAGAAGTATTCAGGATATGACAACCACCTATTGCAGATTAGATCAGAATGGGAAGCAGCAGCTGAGTTTAATATATGGAGAAAAAGTCAGATTTAGTTTATGGTCTTTTCAGAGCATCTAAAAAAACAACCATTCATTTTAGAGCCCTAGTGCATCACTAGTAGTTTTGCCAAAGTTCTTATTTTTGGCAAAAAGAAACCAAGAGGGAACATAATGCTGTGGATAAGTATCAAAAGACAGGGTAGGCAAGCAGAGGAGATGCTGAATTTTTGAGTGCTCTGCGTTTTGAGTGGACCTACATTCTGTTAAGTTCATCTCCCATTTGGAACTTTTTTATGGAATACAAGTTCTTTGTTGTTTCCCAGGTTCAGTACATTAACAGTTACCCCAGGGGCAGGGCAAGAAAAGGTCTAGTTTTATAACAGAAGGTTTCCTTAAAAAAATAAAAGTCAACATTTTTATTCTAAGACAAGAGATTTCAAACCTCTATCTTGCGCAGTATCTGGATTTATTAATTCTCCAAAGGGCTGTTGCCAATTACCACAGTGCATATCCAGACAGAAAATACCTCAGTCGCTTTTCCTGTGAGTCTTGTGTGTTTTCCCTTTTCTGACTCACTACTCCACCACTCTTCTGTCCTCATGCTCTTTTTGCTGGAGGCTGCGAGATCCCTTTTGTCATTCAGCACTTCTACCCTGAGGTGACAGCATCCTCTGATGAAGCAGCTCCCCCCACACCAGCACCTTCAATGGGGCAGCACAACCAGACCCCACTGCCATGCCGGGGTGGCAATCCTGGTCCCAGTCCTGACAATTGCCCTTTCAGGAGCATCCCTATGAAGCACTGCCACATTTTCCATTGCACCATAGCAAAGATGCAGTAAAAAATTGTTAAAGCCCTGAGAGGTGCAAATATTTGGATGGTTCCTAAAACCAAGCCAAGCTACTGGATGAGAGTTAACTAACCTCCTCGGGTGCTCTGAGCCTACCACATCACCCATTTCCTTCTCTGTGTTTGAAATACTTTTGCCATGGTTTCTGTGCTAGGGGAGATGATAGGATTCATCAAGCAGCAGCAACAGATGTCAGCTGAAGAGAAACCTGCCTCAAGGGCTGAGGGCAGCAGCAAGAGTTCTCTTTGTGTAAGCTCCTATTCCTTTATGTGTAAACAAAGCCATCACAGGGTGCACAGCATTCCCATTTTGGCTTTCATAGAGATTATTCCACACTGCGTATGCTTAGAAAGATCGTTAGAAAGAAAATGGAAGAGCAGCCCTATGACATTCTGCAGTGTTCTATGTGGGGAGTAGTGCATGAAAGAAATTATAGTTACATCCTATTTCAGTTGTTTTAATTTAAATTATCCACAACTTTCAGCTGAGGAAAAATGTAAAGAACATTTTAAAAGTTTTGATTTCTGTGATAATACGTGGAGTCAAATTTCAGCTCTCCTCCTCCCCCCCACCCCCAGCTCCTTACTCCATTACCTATCAGTGTTCCCAACAGATTGAAGCAGCAACACAACACTGCAGGAATGAGATGTGGGCAAGAGATAGAGGCTGACAACAATATAGACAAGAACATTTCCAATCTCTTTGTCCTAGAGATCTTTGAAAGCTTTTCTTCTTTTGACAACAGGATCCCATTTACGCACTTCATTCATAACCTTAATTTCCGAACGCCTTATTTTATTTTTTATCTGAGCATCTAGTGGGATAAAGAGCATCACTCTTCAACCTCTTTTTAATTTTTTTTTTTGGTCGTGCTCTTCACTATTCTCTTTTGTCTGCTTCCCTGAGCTCTATTTTCTTCCTTTCTACAACTTGTTTTCCCATAATTTCTCTTTTTATATCTTCATGTGATTATTTGGCTTGTTCCCCCTCTCCTTCTCTCTCTCTCTCCATAGTTTCAATCTTTTCATTTTGTAAACCAACAGTTAAACTCCACTGTCACCAACCAATCCCTTACTAATGCTGACACATGCTTCTCTTCCTTTGTGTTCGTCAGAAAGAACTGCTGTCAATGCTGACTCCATTTACTTGCTCTACAACGTGACCTTACTAATTCCAGATGAGTTGTTTAGGATGGATTTTCATGGTGAGAGGTAGCACCTTCTCCCTGTTCCATGTTGACCTCTCTGCCTTACATCTCTTTGCTCCAGCATATGGAAACAAGCCACAGCATAGTGTGAGCTGTCAAGACAAGAGGCAGCGCTCAGCAGTGCAACTCAACTCACTAAGTGCAGAGTCATGGGCTCCCTCCAAAGGAGTTTGCCAATTTTTATTACGCAGGAATTGGGTAAGTCAGTGTCTATGACCTCAGCAAGTCATTAGTAAGTACATGGTCAAACTGGAACACGGTTGTTGAATCCTGGAAGGGATTTTTTCCCCCTGTCTCAGTGAGGAAAGGGTCATCTCCCTTGGGTAAAATGTAACTCAAGTACTGCCAAGGCATCCATGGGAATTGCATCAGTTGAGTGAGCGTACAGCACTTGTAACAAATTATGACAAAAGCACTTGGGAACAGACTCTGAACATCAATTCTGCGTTTCTCTTCTGTGCTTAAGTAATAGTTACTGCTTATTTTTTTATTGTTTTTTCCCAAAAGTTTGTCAGTGCATTTGTTAAATATTACTTGGAGGTCATTTAGATAATAAATATTCTGATGCTGCTCATATTCAGTTTGCCTGTCTGACACAGTTAGAGATAAGGGTCCATTCCTCGGGCTGCTGCATTCAAACCAAAGACCCTTCCTCAGCTGCAAAGGGTTTGCAGACTGCATGGAGGGAATGGGGAAAACAAAGCGGTTCTGTCCCATTCATATCCAAAATACTCTTTTGGTGCACTGCCTTCCTACAAAAGACACCAGCTCCTCTCCTCCAAGGATCTACAGCAGTTTGCTTCACAAAAAGCTGATGACTGTAGTACATATACAGGATCCCACATCAACAGTACTAGTTCTTTACATTGTTGTATTTATTTTGTTTTGCAGGACAGGTCCTGAACTCGTGTTTAAGATGAAAAATAGGGAACTTAAACCACCACCACTACCCTCTCCCAAATACCCACACCCCATCCTGCACCAAGAAAGCTACAAGCAGCTGCTGGCAGTGAAATATTTCCAGCAAAGTGGGTTCTGAGCTGTACTCCTGTTACACAAGAAGTGCAGCTACTTAAAAAACAGGGCAAGTTATATATGAAAACACTCCATACATTGAAATCCCTCCCTCTATACCTGACAGCCTTTTCATGCCATCACTCTTGCATGCACAATTTGAATGCAGCAGCCTTGCAGGAAAGAGGAGGAGTCCATGCACTTGCAAGTTCCACTTATTTCCACACAGCCAACATGGGACAGAGGAATAAGTGTCATCCTGCCCTGTACAACTGCCTTCTGACATTTGCAGGAGTTTCCTCTGCTATTGCTGCATTCCTGCAAGTAGCAGAAGAAATACATTACCCCTTTATTGAAAAGGGGTAACCTGCTCCTATTTTGAATGGCACAGACCTAAGGAGGGTTCTGGGAACTTGGAAGCCTGACAGACACACTTCTGGCACAGCTGCTGCAGCCTTCTGAGTCCCATAGCAACCCCTCCTTTCCAGATCATCTGTTTTCCCAAGCATTCAGCCATGTCAAGGCCCTGCTTGGATCTCTGAGAATGTTTATCACACTGCTACGTCACTCCTCCGTGGTGCTGCCCAAGTGGTTGCCTAATGCCTGACTCCTGAAAAAACATGGCTGTTTATAAAAGCCTTGAATGATGCACATAGAGATGGGATACATCAGATTCAGCACACTGTGTCCAAAGCTTTACTATTAAAAATAGTCTGGACTGCATCACTGCATTTGTTCTGATCTCGGGAATTCATATGTTCTCTCTGGTGCCATAAGTAAATAATTAGCTGTTTAATATAATGAGTGTCAGAATAATTTAATGTTTAATCTGCCTAGATTTTTTTTGGTAGTTTTTTACTCTCTACTGCCTCAGGGCGGCTTCTTTACAAGAGATTCTTCACGGAAGAATTGAAAGAGAATATTGACTTCTGGAGACCTTTCTGGGTTTCTGTATGTTCAGCACTGACTTGTTCCCACTATGATTTAAAGCCATGAACATCTTCAATGAACCTTCAGACCAACATATTCATATTTTCTCCCACCCTCAAGGATCCTCAGGACAGCTTACCAATTCTTGCTTCTCTCACTAAGCACTGCCCTGTCTTCATACTGCAAGAAGAAAAGAGCAAACACACTCTTTCTTCCTCTTCAGAAACACTGTGTGGCATTTGTTTTTCCACACCACATGGAATTCTTCTCCTTATTCATGAATTTTGAATGAACCTCTTAGCAATAGCTATTCAATAATTACATTCCTAAGACACCAGCCACATCATTCCATTTCCAGGTTTGTAGGAAAGAAGCACAAATGCAGAAAGAGCACATTTCAGTATTTATGAAGTGTTGCCTTTCCACAAAGGGTGAGAACCTGGTTATCATCCTAACTGTTCATTAAATCCAAAATACAGCTACAGGTGAATAACAATTAATCCAGAACAATAAAGAATTTTTTAAAATTCCATTTGTCAGACCAGGTCTGCGTCCTTGCACACTAATGATAAACACAGAGTCACCAGAAGTGCTGGAAGATTCAAGAGAATTTGGATTACACCTGAACAGTGCAGTAAGACAGAGAGCTGCTGGAAATAAAGGTCATAAATAACACATTGGTACAGTGAACCATCAATCTGTAACTCATCACAGCATATGCCACATGAAAACTAATTCCTGCATCCTTGGAAGAGGCTCAGACAACTGGTGTAAAACAGAGCTGTCAAACCTCCCTTGTTACTAGCCCTAATAATTCTTCAGAGAGAAATGAACATTTATGCCCTTGGTAGTTCTGTATGAAAACATATATTTAAACCAAGTTGCAACAGATTCCAATTCACTGTCAATATTTTGGACAGAAGAAAGTAGGATGTGCTTTGTGGACTAGCTAATCACAAACTCAGGTCATGGTTGTTTATTTCCTAACTCTCTCTGAGACATCTTCCATGCCTTTACCATTACCTCTGATACTGATACTCCACATTGCAATAAAGTTAGACCTTGGACTGACACGGCAGAGCCACTTCTTGTCCTTAGTGTTCTTATTCCCCTTCTAAATCTACGTTTTCCTCTCCAGCAGTTTTTCCTACAGACTTTCAACGAAACTCTTCAGAGGAAGCAAATAAATATTCTGATGTTCAGTTCCTGTCAGGACTGCCTTTGGTGCAGGAGGTGAGGTGATCTGTGAAAGTTATCCTCAAGAACAACTTTAGGCTCCCTGGGACTGGCAGAATTGCTCTTATAATATTCCAACCCACAACAGCAGATCCCTGCAAAGCACCTGAGCCTTTCTTCTGGCTCAGGAACCTGAGGTAGGGCAGGTGAAGAGTTTAGTGAAAAGCCATGATTTATAGGAATGTTTTCTAATTAACCTTGAGTTCTACACATCACAGTACAGCCAGCCCTATGACCACTGCAGGTTATAAGGCATCCCTTACATCTCAGGGCAAGGAAAGAAAACCTGCAGTGACTGAGACAGCTCTGCCAGTCCAGAACAGCAACCAGATTTCCTGCTCCAAAACCAAGTCTAATCTCTACAGACTTTCTTACGATTTGGGATTCCTGGATCAATTTTGTGATGCATTCTCTCATCTCCCACGTGTTATACATTTTGTTTATGAACTGAATGAAGACCACTAGTACAAATAAAACCCCAGTATTCACACCTCCTGTTCCTCCACCCACTGCCTCTGTAGCTTTGCCAGTAGGATCAGTTTTATGTGTCCTCCAGAAAGCCACATCATCCTGCCCTAAGTGGTCAAAGAACACTTGCACACCTTTCTGCAATCTGGCAGGGATGTGTGTATAGGAGGGAAAAGGGGTCCAGACGGGTTCATTAGCAGAGCTGCAACTCTACACTCTCAGGATTTCTAGGCCAGGATTTGCTGATATGTTTGGGAATCTGGTCCACCTTCATAAGACAACAGGAACTTAAATTCTTAGAGCAGTTTCTCTCAGTGGAAAGAAGGAAGGTGTGGAAGTAGCACAACACCTAGAGATGCAAGGAGCTGAGCCCAGTCCCTGATGTGAAACACGTACTCTAGTCCAACTGATGGGTTCTGCAATTTGTGCCATGGTGCATGCAGGCACAGAGGCAAAAGCCATATTTACAGGCATTTTAATTTTCAAAATACACTGCTTTGCAGCCAGCTACTTCAGTCCAGTACTTAGCTGGAGATTTTCAGAAAAGCCCAGCTCCTCTGAGTATTTATCCAATGGCTACTTTACGCCTATGAAAACTTCATATCTCTCCTCAGTGTCTGCAAAGCACCATTTTATATTAGAGCCTTAAATACAAGCAATTACCCTTGCTTTGGCAGCAACACAGCTCCTAGAGAAAGCCAGGTCTGCTTTGTCTCCTCATTCCAGTTTCCTCCCAGGGAGCTCTTTCTTTAACACTAGTCTCTGTGCAATGCTTCCAGAATTTGTGCTGCTATAAAAATCTTACTTGAAACCAGCTGACTCTTATTTCTCTCTCCCTAAATCTAAAAAAATTCCTTTATGATATCTGAGGCTTATAATAGATGGGATGCATGCCAGGGTGAACAATCGGAGGGAATGAAAGATGAAATTATTAGCCAGGAGTTAAACAGGAGATGAAATAACTCTGAAGTGTTTTGGATATGAGAGTCTTTATTTTGGGAAAAGGCAGAAAGATTCTCAAGACTGATTCTGGGTGGGGAAGAAACTCTCAGAGATAAAGAGACAATTGCTATTCTCTTCTAAACCTCGATTCACCTCAAAATATTTTAAAGTGCATTTCTATTCTGACACACCCACTACATTTCTCCCCCCACCCCCACATTACCTATGATTCAGCAAGGTCTATAACCAAAACCCTGGTTGGCAGCAAGGCAGGCAAACCCATATTTGATAAGACATGAAAAGGTATGGTTTGTGGAACACAACCCAAAACTGGCAGCCACAAACTTCCCTGATTTAATCCCAGACCAGGCTTCACACAATTCAAGCTGATCAAATAATAGGATACAACGCAAGGGCTGTATAAATAGCAGCCTTCACTCACCATCCTGCTGGCAACACTGAGCACATCCTCACCTCCTCCACAGACCAGCTTCCTCAGACTCAGGGAACTACTTACACCACCTTTCTTCTTCTATTTAAAACCTACTGATCATGCACATGTGGTCATCAAGCCCTCATGAGAACCTCCTGAAGCCCCTTTTCTAATCAGTACCTTGTGCAGCTGATGGGTTTGGAAGAGGAATCTACTCAAACAGTTTTAATTCAGCTGACGAGCCCAGTTGACTCAGACTGCAAATACACAGGTTTCCAGAACAAGCTAAGACAGAAAACACAAGAGTGTGCCTATAAGGTCGAATGCCCAGGGAAGTGGTGGAGTCACCATCCCTGGAGGGATTTAAAGGACATGTAGATGTGGCACTTGGAGACATAGTTTAGTGATGGGTTTGGCAGTGCTGGGTCAACAGCTGAACTTGATCTTATGGGTCGCACTTGGAGACATAGTTTAGTGATGGGTTTGGCAGTGCTGGGTCAACAGCTGAACTTGATCTTATGGGTCTTTTCCCAAGCTAAATGATTCCATGTAGAGGGGGAAGGTAAACTCCTCACAGGTGTTCAGTGTGAGCAGCTGCCTCAAAAACTTTCACAGGTGTTAGTGTTGACCATTGAAGTTGCCCTTAGAAGGAACGTGAACCATCTTAGAGCAGTAAAATGCTTTCTGGGGTGCAGTGGCTTGGTGTGTCAGGGTGAGAGCCCCCAGATATCACAGCACAAATACTCTAGGTCTTCCTTGGTCCAAGATTTTCACTAGGGTTGCCCTTCCCATGCCCCGTCTCTTCTTCTACAACTCTGGGAATATACTTAACCTGGGCTCCACAGCAGACAGACCTCAAATCTGGAGTGGGGAGAGGGAGCAAGTATAACCCCCAAACCCATCAAAATTCCCTAAAAGCAGATTCTCAAGGGTGGCCTGTGAAGCTCTCTCTGTTTCACCATGACCCAGTTCCACAAAGAATCACCCTCCAACTGCACTGCACCAGGGGTTTTGCCCTCCCACAGCACCTGAACTAAACCAGTAAGGGAGGAGAGAAAAAGAAACAACCAGGAGGAAGAAGAAGGTGACTCGGGCCCTTTTTGGTCAAGTTAGATTTCATTTAACAAATGAACAGAAGTTTAGGTGCAAAACTTATATTTCTTTTAGTTGAAACTTCAGTATTTCTGAAAGAGCCAGCGGATCAGCTATTTTACTTTCTATTCCATTTTTCACACTGTGCTATTGATTTTATCTGGGCATTGCAGACTTTTTTTTACACTGAATTTTTAAGGCTGTTTTCTCCTTCCACAGTAATAATGTTACTTGAAGTTGGACTATAGAAACAGTTGCACTGAAGTTTGCCTAGAAAAATGGTGGTCAGAGTGACATTCATTTGACACAGAAACTAACAATCATTTCCCCTGCAACCTGCTGTAAAAAATAGTAAAATATGGCCGTTACTATTAATCTTCTTGGCATGATTGTTGAATGATGAAGGCTATTAAAAAAATTGAAGATATCCTTCTTTTGCTAAAAGGCAGAATTCCAAGAAAATGTGTATTATTCGCTCTTTAAAAGTTAAAAAATATTCAAAATAGAATTTTTTATCTATGCTGAGAGGTGGGAATTGAATACAACAAGGTGTGCTCTGTTACTGAGTAGTTGGTGTACAGTCACTACATTAAAGGTGACCCTACTGTGCTGGGACACTTAGCACCAGCCATGCCCCTTCTATGAGCTTATGAATCGTAGTAATATTTCAGTAACCACTTCTCATTCTTCTGGTTAGACTTGATATTGTCCTGGTACTGCCTGTTTCATGGACCGTAGTGATGAATCTATTAACTACTCAGTGCCTTCACATTCTCCGCGGAGCATTGTTGGTATCAAGCAGAACCTCTGGGTACTGTTTGGCTTTGGGTGCTTTTGCAAAGCTGTGCTCCAAGCCCAGTTCTCCTTCACAGCCAGAGGATGAGCCTGTTTTACAAAATTTCCATGTAGTATATCCTCAATGGGCTTTTGACCTAATGTTATGCAAATCTTTGCTCCCCTTGAGAAGAGTTGGAGAAAATAAGCTGGAAAATATTCCAGACAGGAATGTTACGTGTAAAAAATATTTTAGGCTTGTTTAAGACAGGATATTAAGGATGAATTTGAAAGAGAACATTATTTTGCATTAGGTACATAGACTGTCTCTGATGCATGTTTAATTTACCTGTTGATGGTGGCAAGAGCATGTTCTTGTATTTCTGAGCATTTCTCCTGGTTGTTCCACAGACACAGCTCAGTGACTCAATCAGTGTCTGTGAGGAGTAAGTCCTGATTCATTAATGGTCAATAAATACACGAGAAAAAATGGGTAAACCCTCGATGATTGGGCCAATCCTCAGTGCAGTAGCTATCAGACCACCGTCACTCCCAATCTGCTTGAGAATATACACAGGGCTCAGTTCACTCAGATACCACAAGGGAGAATGTCAGCTAAAGCGGAGTAAAACTATATCCCCACAAGGCTTATTATTCTAGATTTTGTATGTCCTTCATCTATTCAGTAAAATCACCAGTGGTGCCTGTGAACCTCCCTGCATTTCTGCTGCTGTAAATCAGACACTACTCTGCCACATGCCGTTGCAGGAGGGGTGTGAGGTTGGTCCCGCAGGTCAGCATCACCTATTGTGTTTGAAGATAAAGACACAAGGTACATGTGACCTGAAATCTGACACTGTCTGCAGGAGCAGGAAGACTTAATCACATGCAATATCTCTGCACAATAAAACCTGAAAATCCATACCAGTCACATTTCTTCCCATCGAGCTCAGCCATGTCCCAGATTTATAAGCCACTTCTGAGTTATTTCGTTCCTAGGAATGGGTCCTGGCTAGCACTGCCTTCACATGCAGCATTCTGCTTTTGATTTAATCTTGATTAAGTATTTTTGTCCAGTTATTCAAAGCCCACTCGTCAGGGGCACTGATTTATGGTACAAGGCATGAAATAGCCAGATTGTATTAGAAAGATTTGCAGCTACAAGACTGAAGCATTATTTCTTGGGATTTCACTAGTAATTGAGGAACTTTTTCACCAGCACCTGAGTGGGCAAGAGGATTCTGTTACACATTTTCTGTGATGTTTACTTGTTTTATTTACTTTTCTGCTCCCAACAGTCATGTGAGAATAACAATATTTAAGGACACCAAACTACATACAATGAAATTAAACCTAAACACTCTCAACAGTAAATGGAGGGGATATAAGACAGTCAGGTGCTTCCAGGACTGAGCACACCTAACACCTGGATCTCTAGGATACAGGGCTTGTTGACTTCTAATGTATTCAGTTAAATGTCCAGAAATAGAAGCATCGAATACTGACTTTGGTATCTCACAAATCAGCTGAAAGCTTTCCAGTTGCATTCCAGCTTTTGTGCCAAGTTAAAAGATGCTGCTCCCAGAGTTTCACAACTGGTATTTTTGTGGGAGTTAAAAATATACATATATTTGAACAAATACGGCCTTACTCCCCTGTAGATCTAACGGAGGTCTGTTTACCTGCAGTGAGAGGGGAGGCAGGACAGTCCTGGGATGGGATGCTGTGGAGCAGCCACATCTCTGCCTGGGCCAGGGTGCGCTGCTGTGCATCCTCCCTTCTCTCTCCTTTAAAAAACAGCTTTGCAGCAGCTGAATTTTCTCTGGGGTATAAATGCCCCAAGAGAAAGGACTCTTGTTATTTGTCAATGAAGATATTAAACTATGGAGAGGGGCTGTGTATTTGCAATTGAAAGAATGGGAGCTGGGCTCAGGAGGTCAAGGCATTATCCAAAACTCAAATAGTTCAGCAAGGCTCCCAACAGGCACCACACAGATGAAGTTTAAGTCTTTCTTCTGTGTTGCGATGCTGCTCTGTGATGCTTGCCAGGATGTTAGAGATACTGTCCTTGGTTTATTGCCTCCATTGAAATATGGGATTTCTGATCCTAATTAAGAAGTACTTAGGTATTTAAATTAATTCAGTCTAACTTGCATAAACTTGGTCAGGAAATGGTCTATTTCTGGCTGAAGGTACCAATGGCCAAATTTAGGCTGTGAAGACACACTGTTTTTTCAGGAGCCCCTCACTCACACCATAGACCATCAGCTGCCCTGGTTTGGTGGCTCTGGATGGAGTCACACAACCCAGAGCCCTTCGTTTCTCTCTCTCCAGTACAGAGACCTTTGTGTCATGTGCGAAGAGAAAGCTCAGGTCAGTGAGAAATATTAGTTTTTCCTCTGCACCTTGCCCTAAGGCCCCATCATTTTTCACAATCCAAACAGGACTGGCCTCTTTCAGTGTGTACTCAGGAGCCTGGTGAGTACCACGTAGGAAATGAGGGGAAGGATGCTGGCAGTTCTGTGGCATCTTTTGTAATAGATAGGGTCTTAACCCCAGTGTCCTGGATAAACTCCAGTTCTGGTAATTGCATTCTGCATAGTTAAAATCCCCCTGCAGTTTCAAATGAATCCATTATTCCTCACTTCCTTCCCCAAATTGCTGTGCAGCTTTGCTTTGTGCTGCTGAAGAGTCTCTTTGTTTCACCTGAGGGATGATGGCATTTCATGGCTGTATGAAATAGGCCCGAGTGCACAGTTTGTACAACAGTGAGTGGAACACTTTGGGATTATTCATAATTAAGTATCCGCTCCCTGCAAATGAATGGGTTTATAATGTGGGGTGAAGGAGTGTTGCACAAAGCACTGCTTCTCTCTGTACTTGAAAGTTGGTAATTTAAAACTTAAAAGAGCAGTAAAAGACAGAAGTTTTCTAAAATTCCCCTTATGCAGCTAGGCATGCAAGCTCTAAATGCCTCAGTCTTTACTTTCCCATATTGTTATTGATTAATTGCTCTACTTCAATTTCCTTGTCCTAAATGGAAACATTACAATTGTAACTCCAGTCCCTGGCCTCTATGCAGACTGATTCTAAATCTTTAAGTTGTGTCAGTGGGAGGAGGTGATGGGGGGTGGAAAGAAAGCTTTTTATTTTTATTATTAATTTTCATGTGTTCCAGGACTTACTAATTTCATACAGATGTGGAGAAACCACAAGGTATTTCTGCTACAGTCAAACCCAGGGGATGAGCATCATAAACTTGCTCTGGCATGATCTTGTCCCAGCAGTGTGTCCTGGTAAGAGACATGAGGATACTCCACAAACATCAAAACATACCAGTCCTTCTGGATCTGAGCCAGTGACCTTTTTCAGCTCCAGCTGTTTGAGTTATAACTTTGTTCCCTTTCAAGATCTGGGCTTGTCCTTATTGTACTCCTTGCCTGTGGTCTTGCAAGAATGTCACTGGCATCTTTTGAATTTCCAGCTTGTCCTGGAAGGAGATGGTTCTAGCTGGAAGCTCTGTGTCCTGAAGGAGAGATAGGCTTTCTAGGAGCCTTAGCAGGGAAGAAAATAGACTGCCACCCTTGGGATCAGTATTCTTTAGCTAATACTATTCCTCTGATCCAGGGCTACTGCCTACAAAGCAGAAGGTGAATATAATGGTCTAAGTAGATTCCTCATGCCTTCTCCTCTACAAGGTAGGTCCTCGCTTGCTACAATGACGTTTTGAGGAAGGCTAAGAATTAAATCAATAAAAAATATTATAGAAAATTATGTATGATGTGGCATCTTGAGAAAAAAAAGAAAGCTTAATCTGAAGCAGAAGGATGCTGGCTTAGGAGCCACATATGCATCTCATTTGGGAAAAAAATCCATACTGTTATTAAAGTAGCCACAATGAGAATATTAGCTACAAATTAGGTATGTGTACTGGGAAACAATCTCTGTGTGCTGTATAGGAGAGGGGCAGCAGCATGTCTCACACTGTGAGACTCATCAAATGAAAAGCTGAAGGATCTGAGGGCTGGGCAGAGGTCAACTCAGGACCCGACAGAACCTCAAAGTTATTTTGTACATAATATTTTAAGAACAGGCCTCTGACAAATGAATTGTCAGAGAGTAAATACCAAGTCTTTCCTTGAAGATTTGGAGGGGCAGTGAATCCAGCACGACTAACAAACCACAGCTGACAGTGTGCCACACTCGAAATGCCAAGGAGCACATTCATGGCACTGCTTCCCTGAGGACATCAGCGTCTCCACACAGCAGCCTGGTGCAGTTAGAGAGGACCCCCAGAGCCCAGCTACAGCAGACTGACTTCTCTCCCTGCTCCACCCATTGCCTTTTTCTGGAGCATCTGGGGAGAGGAGCCTCTCTCCCTCTTCCATTCACAAACTCATGTTGCAGGGTGGGTCCTCCGGAAGAGAAAATAAGCAGTGATTTGGTTCCCACATGATCTTTTGCCATGTCATGCAAGCTTGCTCCCATTCAATCTTCGGGTTGAATATTAGCAGCCATTGAAAATTATATGAGAACTAGCTGAAATGGGCTGGAGCACTTCTCTCCAAAGCCCTGTTGCTGCCCTGATTTTGAAATTGGGAAATTTTCACAAGCAGCGCTCCAGAAATTTTGGAAATTTTCCAATTTTTTTTTAAAAACAAAACCGGGAAATGAGTATTCATTTTCCATCTCCCTCCCTGCCCTTTTTCCTTTTTCTTCGGTGAGACAAGTTAAAAAAGGAGAGAGCAAAGGGAAACACGAATCATAAATGAGAAATTATTCTAAAATAGACTACTCTGATTAAAAGTCCTGCCAGAGCTCTGATAAAAGAACGCCCTTTTACAAACAGTGTGGCGGGAAACCACGGAGGACAAATTACAGGAATATTGCCTGTGCCTCCCAGCCTTGTTAATTCTGTTAGTGAACTATCGTGAGAGCGGAATTTACTCAACCACCCTCGGTGGGAATCGTGTCCACGGCACTGCTCCAGCTTCCCAGCCCAGAAATAGGGCAGTAAGGGCCTGGCCTTTGCACAGTGATTAAATTCACAGGCGTAAGAGCCCTCAGAAGCCTGACCAGAGGACGCTGCATGGCCGGGTCAGCCAACTCACTCCTCTTGGGACAGTTCGCAAGGGAAACTCCTCGGGAGCAGCGACCTTGGGCTGTCCCACCACAGCGAGCTCAGAGCACCCTCTGCTGTAACCCAGCCCGTGTGGAGTTGGGCTGGATGCACCCTGGACACGGGGACAGCTCAGCTGAGTGCTCAGAGCTTGCATGGGGACATTGTCCCTGAGTTGGGAGACCCACGTCTTGTTGCTCCCCTGGAGAGTGACTGGCTGCCAACATCTGTTTTCATAACTTCAAGATAGGCATTACCATGGTTGTAGGCATCAGAATTGACTATCTACTACCTGTTTTGGCTTTCCTATGCTTTTCTTGATGGCTAACCATGCCACCAGTGAAAATGTGTGTGCTATTTACAACATAAATGTTTCTTAGTTTAACTCTCAGACATGGTATCTTGCTATGCCTGTAGGCACTGGATGGAATAGTACATATAGAATAGTTATTCCTCATGAAAATATGTGAAATCTGGAATTTCATCATAGCTGAAATCTTTCTGATAAATCCTGTAAATCTCACCCCATAAGACACACTTTTCTGCCCCCAGATTTTTACTACAGCTCTTTGCAGCACCCTTTCTAGTTTTGCAACATCCTCTCTGAGAGGTGGGAGACAGA
Source organism: Pitta sordida (assembly GCA_013390025.1). NCBI lineage: Eukaryota > Metazoa > Chordata > Aves > Passeriformes > Pittidae > Pitta > Pitta sordida. The sequence goes on along the minus strand of WEKX01005334.1, from coordinate 921,602 downwards.
ATTGCATTTACTATTCCAGTCTCACTACAACAGCAGAGTAGGAGAAGGTTGAACCATTCATTCCCTGTTCTCCTATGTCATTGGTTTCAGCAGATGTACAGCTTAGCAGCACTACTGGTGCTTTATTTCATTTTATGTCCTCTAAGAAGAGAATACAATATCCATTCTGTTGCTTTTAAGATCTGTACCTTTTATTCTGTGTCAGTGAAATAATAATCCTTGATCCTGTGAGTGAAATTGTTTTGAACCCAGAAAACTTAACATGACCTTAGTTGGCAAGGTCAGATGTTTAGATGTTTAGGTCTTAGCAAGGCTAGATGTTTGAGAAGACACCTAGAATATGATGTTCACCCCTCTTCTTTTGAGAAAAACCTATCTAAGCTTATGCCTCAGGAAAGAGCACAGTAGTATTTCATACTACATGAGACACTTCTTGTGCATTTAAAATTTTCCCTGGTGACAAGGATGAATTCTTACTCCTTAAATAAAGAAATTTGCCTTGAAGCTGAAAAGAGGTCACCTTTACCTTCAAAACGAGGTTCTTTGGGAATCTGTGGTCTGCCACTACCTCATTCCTAGGAAAAAGAGACATAAAGAAATGCATTTACAACCACCATTAGTTTCATTTCAAAATGTTAGTTCCTCAACACCCACGCCATAAAAGAGATGTAAAAGCAACTGCTTGTGAGAAAGCCTGTTCCATGAGCACTCATAGCTACTTATTTATGATCGAGGTGATGGAAGAGTAGAGAAAATTGCACTTGCTTAGATTCCATGAAGCAATTTTTTCTCCATAAGAACTGAACATTAATTTACTGTGTAAATAAAGTTTAGGGTCACTCTTTAAAACAGAGGTGATTACCCAAGGATGGAAGTACAACCGATTAAATGCATTGAAGAGACAAAATTATGTGTTTGTAGAACAAGATACAATTCACGCTTTAATGCCCAAGTCAGGCACAGGGATTTCAGCAAGTACAATTTAAAAGGTAATTGAAATATCAGCATTTATCTTCACATTATTTTATTTGCTGTCAGACCATTATCATATGCATATCAGCTGAGCTGGAAAAAGAGATCTTGAGTGCATTACACAATCCATGTTGACAGAACAGGTTCAGACTGCACATGAACAGCTCACACTATGGTCAAAACAGCTCTCAAGTGATCACTCCAGCAGTGCCTGGAATTACTACTGAAAACGCCTCCCCAAAATCGATTTAAAGAACCTTAAGTGGAGTTGCAGAAATAAAATAAGGCAGTGACCAGAGGATGACTGATTTGAGATGGTTCCAGTTTACAAGATCCTCTCCAAACCCATGACGCTTTGGTTATCATGGTTGCACTACAGGCAGCAGACTGAGGAGATGGTGCAGGGAGCCTGAGACCCTCAGCTTGCTCTGCCCCATCTGGCACAGCAGCTCCAAAGATGCTGTGCTCCACGTCACAATGCAGATGATTGGGAACAAAGCTCCAACAGGGCTTTTATCTACAGTGCTTGGTGTTTCTTGTTAAAACTTGTGTACAATCAGACTAAAGAACAATGCTCTGAAGAAAAATTGCAGTTAACATCTTGTAGCTGACTCATTCCTCAGGACGAACACATGCCCTGGTACAAAACACTTTGAGGATAAAACGCAGTAAACAGCTGAGTAGCTAAGAAAAGTCATGTGTAACCCTGGGATTGCCTCTCCATGGTGTATTACTCCAGGATTTTTTTCCCAGAGCAGGCAAGAGGAGCATCCGGCTCTCATGCCTTGGTCAGCCATCACCCTCAGATGAAATGGCCTCAGGAGAGGACTGAGTGCTCATCAGTCTGCTCCCATGTCATTGCACAGAGAGACATTCAGGCACCTTCTGTGACAGATTTGACACCAGAGTGTCATTGGAGTTACCTGGAGTTTCATTACAAACAGATCAGAACATCCAGTAATTTGACATGGGAAGCATGAGATCTTGGATTTGGTCTTCTGGGCACCACTGCGGTACAAATACTAAACAGAAGTAAATCTCATTAATTTCTAATGCAAGTACCTCTTTTTTTTTTTACTTTTTTCTTTTAAAGTGTAGTTTGTTGATGAAAACTCCATGACAGGAGAAAGATAAGAGTCACTTATAAATATTTATCATCAGTTATTCCTTCTATTCTCAAGAAAGAGAATATTCTGTTTACTGAGACAATAGAGTCTCATTAGTCTCTGCAGAAACCAATTATATCATGCTCATCATCTTTCAACTTTCATAGGTTCTTAATTGCTGTGGGAGAAACAGTTGTTGTTAAATAGCTATTTTTATATGATCCAGATATTACTGCTGTTGAACCAGTAAAATACACACTAAATATATATTGCCTTCTGAATTTCGGCCCTGCAGCTTTGCACGTTCAGCTTTCTTTTTGGAATTGTTTACTGCACTAAATATTTACTTCTTTCCTATCCTTTAATGAAAGCAAAGATTCCCATGAAACAACACAGCTAAGTAACCTTGAATCACTTCACCAATACCGTAAGCAAAAAGTCTTTCCAATCTTAAATTATTAACTAACAAAGATGGAAAAGTCACTGGCAACTTTCAAATAGGATACGGCAGAATGGATTGTATTCATCCAAGCCCTGTGAGATGTCTGTTACTCTGAGGTCCTCAGGGAAGGGCTAAGAAAGTGAGGCTGTTCTGAGCCACAAATGTCCCTCTTATGGAGCTGCATGGCCATGGCTGGTTCTCCAGCTCAACTGAAGTAACACAGAGCTTTCTCTCTAAACAGCTGAAGGTAAGAGAAGATCTTGAGTTTCCCCAAACTTTTTTCCAATGGATGCAATTTGGCTAATCAGGAACTGAATTTATGGAACGGGCATGAAAAAAAATAGGAGGAAAGGAAGTAGGAAGAAGCCAAAATAGCCCAAAGACTTCACTTAGCTGAGAACATTTTCCAAGTCCTTACAGAAAAATCACTGCTCCCACCAGGCAAGATTCACCTTGTCCTACCTGAATGAGTGACATTCACCATCACGGTATATTAGAGAGGATGAGCTGGCAGGGAGTGTGATGAATTGCTGTAATTAGAGGAAGAAAAAGGCACCAAATTAGCTGTCAAAGAGCAGGACTGCAAAACTGCACCTGGGATGAGGCGGTGCACGAAGTGGCAACTCCCAGATAGAGCTTGGGATACACCAGGCAGTAAGACTGCAGGAGATGCTCAAACATTCTCTGGGTACAGCTATCACACCTGGGGTATTAATCTAACCTGCAGCACTCCCTGTCCTCCTATTACAGCCCCTGCAGGACAGAACTTCCCTTTGCTTTTCAAGGTGTTGTATAGTGCTGTGTCTAAATGACACATACAGCAAGTGGAGTGAGTTGACACTACTGAGGGCTTTGTAAAGCTCTGTGGGATGCACTGGGATGCCAGTTGTGGCACACAACAGAGAGCTTAATATCTCTGTACCCCTGCCTGCAAATGGTGGTTGCTAGGAGGCAAATGGCATATTGAGAAATCTGAAAGGAAGCAACAATTTCAGGTCCAGTTTGGGGCTCATTGAAATCTTTCTGTTGATTTTAAATAGGATGTGATCCAGCCTTTAGCAAAGGTAGTGGAATTTTTTGTAAGAAGTAGAAATGGATGGCACCCGAATGACTCCAGGTAACAGGATGGACAACAGCAGGCCATTAGAAAGGAAGAATTACTGGGGGAAATGAAAGCCAGCAACAAAGAGCTTCAGTGAACAAAACCCCACCAGTCAAAGAATCTCTCTGGAAAAAACTAACAGTGAAAACTTGTACAAAACATGTATTATTCCTAGGCTCCCCTCATATCAGGGTTAAATTTGGCAAAGCCACTGGGGTTTTTCCACATGGCCATTCTCACCTAACAGATTCTCTCTACCTGTGAAGTTGTACAAAACTGTTTCTGCCCTTTGTCCTTCCTGCTCTCCTACTGTGGCACCTTGCAGTGATTTTAGGTGTTGATCTGGCCTATAGGAGGTTTAAAGTTCACTGGACAGGGCTGGGGGAAGTTTTCTGGCATGTGGTGTGAACCCATCACACCCCCAGTCTGGACCTCTCTCCAGTGTGCACACAAAACCACCCCAGGTGCCCTGAAATGCTGCAGCTGTTCTGTGGAAACACAAAAGAGAAGAAAGGAACTTTCAAAGTGGAAAAAAACCCAACCATCAGACCTGGATGAAACTCAGTCAAATAAACCTCGTCTCTCCCTGCCTGCTGTACTGTTGCAGGACAAGTCCTTTTGTTTAGCAGCCCCTAACAGCTCCCTATTAGCAGAGCCCCACGCTCTCTCTCCTCATCCCAGCCGAGGTTTGGCAGGTTTTCGGTTCCTTTCCAGCAACTCCAGCGCTGCTCGTGCTATGGAGTCCCTGGGAGCTGGGAGCATTGCCCAGTAAGGCAAATCCCTTATTTTGGGGAAGTTCAGAGCTCCATCTACCTTGTGGGGTGTCCCTGCACGAGAGCCGGTGGCCAGGACGATGCAGCCACATGAACCTCTGCAGCAAAGCACCCGTAATTAGTAAAACAGTATCACCCGGGGCTCCTACTGATGCCTTGGGGCATCACAACTGACCCAGATCTCTGGTGGGATTGACCTACCAGGCACACTCATGTGGGTACCTCCATTCTTCTCTCCTTTTCTGTACCTGATCCGTCTTTCAGTGGGTGCTCAGGGCTGGGGACGGTGTGACACACACCCAGCACAATGTGCAAATCCCAACCACCCCAAGCAGTGTGGGGTTTAGCAATCTCCATTGATATCATAAGCTGATTTTTGTGTGTGTGTTATTTTTGTTTTTAATTTATTTTCACTAAGAAGGCAACACAGAGAAATAAGATCAGTCTGCAGCAAGACACAGAGAGTTTGTGGGATTGTTTTTATAGGAACTTCATAGGGATAAAAGCATACTGCAAAACAGTGGAAAACAATATTTTTGTCACCTTCATGAACTCTCTGGTGGGGTTTAAAAGTCTTTTCTCACTGCTTAGGTATTAACACCTCCTTTGGTTCTCCAAGGAGGAATAATTTCCCCAAGTTTTGACTGTGCTCAATAAAAATGACACCTCTCTTTTGCTAGTGAAAAAACCCACAACCCCTCAGAAGAGAGATGCATCACTGTGATCCCCACCCCTAAGTGCTGATGTGACTTTAGCAGAGGCACACAGAATGTCCACCAGCTGAGGCACCGTCCTCTCATCTCCAGAAACAATATGGTCTTCAATGCCCACAGAAATGAGCAAGGAGCAATTAATGTTGACAGTCTAAAAAGGCACAAAAATGCAATTCCTTCTCCCAATAAAACCTGATGACTGATTTTTAGCAGGCATGATGCGTGGTTCCTTGCTCACTCACATTCAAACATTTGCCCCAAATAGGTAAATTAGAAGCTTCATGGTCCTGAAAATTATAGTCTCCTTATCATGAATGAGAGATTGAATTACAAAATTCATCTGCCTGGGACTGACAGGACCCAAACTTTTCAATGCAAACTCATCCTGAAGTTCTCAGCTTTTTGCAGTCATCTCTCCTGTACATCATCAGTGACTGCTGTGAGCTCTCTCATATGCCTGTTACCAGAAATTTGATCAGATGTGACAAGCCAGGAGAGTCTTTACCTGATAAAATCTATAAAGGGACCAACAAAATTAAATCAAGTAGTATTATAAATACTAGTAGAAAATCATTTCAAATTTTGTGAAAGGAAGATTTAAAGTTAATTTTTAACAATCTCAGGTTCAAGGAAACTTATTAACTGCTAGAGACATCCAATAATTCACACAAGTGACAGAAGACCCTAACCTCTGTCCCACCGATGTTAACAGTTCCACTATCATGATCTGAACTTCCCTCTACCTGAAGGACTGGAAAGCAAACCATTGCTTCTTCTCCCACACAGCCTTTCTGGGTCTCCAAATCCCAAGCAAACTCTGTGATCCACCAAACTCAAGTGCTGCTTTCCTAAGAAAAAATGTAAGTGGCAAAGTAGAGGCTCCTAAATAGGAATTAGATTTAGATTGATTAAGATAGCTATTACGTGTCAATTTATTTAAATATAAATGGATTATTTGGAAGGTGTTCACTGAAGACTAACAGCTCCTGAATGCAATACAGATACATGGCTAATTATAAAGTCAAGCAGCCATTATTAATGTTTCTAATGATCAATTTGTATTCCAACAACATAAAATCATCAACTTTAAAGCTCCAACAGTCACAGTAATTGGGAGAAGAGACTGTGCTCTATGCAGAAAGCAATCAGCAGACCAGTGCCTGCCTGGAATAAGAGGTAAAGAGCTGAGTTTTCTGAGGCCCACAACAAGACTTGAGAGCTGCAGGCTAGAGGGGTTTTTCTTTTTGGTAGGCAGAGGCAGGAGGACTGTAAAGATCACAGAAATGTTGCTGCAAAGGAGATGCACTTGTGGGTCTATAGGGCTGCAGACTCTGGGCACGATGAGAGACTTTAATAAAATCTCAGAGTGATAAAGAGGCAACAGGACAAGCAGTCCCTGTGTCCAAATAATATTTACTCAATTGGATATACTTAAATACAAAATACTTCCATGGGAAAAAAGAGCAGTTATAACTTCCATTCCTCATATCTATCAAAGGAGGAGCAATAATTTAATACACTGCACTTGCTGTTCTATGCAGTCAGAGCACTGTGCTGCTGGGTCACTGCCAGGAGGAAAGTAAACAAGCTTTTGTGAAGAGACTCTACCTTGAAGTAAATTTGGGCCAAATTAGATTTATTGAGCACTGTAACACTTCAAGGTCTGTGGAAAGGAGAGCTTCTCCTGCTGGATCGACAGGTATCATGCTGGGGTTTCAGGACCAAGGTTCACAGAGGGGTGTTGGGACTTAGGTGGAAGTCAAAGTCCGCCAAGTCCTCCCAGAGCAGGGCCCTTCATCATGACCCTAGACGTGACTTGTCCCTGGGAGCTGCCTGTGAACTGTGGTCACGGGGAGAGCAGGAAGCAGGAGGTCCTGGGTGGGCTCAGCTTCCATCCATCCCTTTGCCAGAGAAGCCAGATGGACCATCAGCCTCTGCACAGCCATGCACACCCCGCCACAGCTGCGCGGTCAGAGCACTGCCAGGCTGGCAATGAGGCTGGGGCACAGCACCACTAATGTGCTTTCACTTGCCATCCCTCCATGCAGAAGGATGCACAGCTTCTTTCACTGTGTTATGGAAGGGATGGATTTCTCTGCAGCAGTACACAGCAGCTTTGTTGTGCAGGCTGGAAAAAGCCCATCCTTGGCACAGATGTATATTTTGATTTCATTCTTAGGACAAACTCCAAGCGCTATTCTCACCCATCTAGGGGAACAAGTACAAGACAAGTACTTGTTCCCCTAGATGCTCTAATTCACTGCAAAAGCAAAGGTGTGATTCAGTACAGGAGGGTTCCAGGAAATCAGTGGAAGGAAAGGGAACAGGGAAAAGAGATGTCCCCATCTCTGTCCTTCCTGGCCCATCCTTGTCACCACTCCAGTGGTCCAGGTTTCATGAGTGAGGCCACCACAGGGTGATCAGGCAAGAGGAGTGTTTCAGCAGAAGGACTCCTGGCAGAAAGGGCCAGAGAGTGAAGTTTTGGGCTGTCCCTCCCAGTTCTAACCAAAAATTTTGCAAGAGGAAAGAGATGGACCAATTTTTTTTCCTGGCAGAAACAGCTTCTGCCACAACCTGCTGGACACTCACCTTTCCCAACATTACAGAAAAACAAAATCACACTAGGGTTAATCCATTTTTTTCTCCAGTGCAAAACAAGTGTTATACTAAATCATCTGCTTATAACTTTCTAGGAATTTGCAAATAAATCCAGCCCTGGGTTTCAGGTACATCAGAAGTTTTCCACCAGAAAACACTGATTAGAAGCATATGTTCTGTGGGAACATATTTATTCTGTCTGGTCTTTAGGCATAAACCATGTCTGGCTTTTTACCTGCCCATCTTTCTTAGTTTTCTGGCTTCATCACTGCCTACCTTCCAAAGTGCACAGGGATGTGGCTCCTGGCATATGCCCACAGCTCTCAACATCCACTGAACCTTTCTGCCCATGGTGCCTTTCCCTGGGACAGAGGAGCTCAAAGCAAAGGCTTGAGTTTAGCAGTGCTCTGTGGGAGGTGAAAATGTGAAAGGGGTTGAGCCTGGTGACACCTCTGCAAAACAGAGTTTGAGGCCTTGAAGAGCATGTCTTCTTCGTGGGCTTAGACCCAGTCCCATCCCAAAAGAGGGAGGAGGCCATGGTTGGAGAGTCACAGGGGCAAAAGATTGGGAAAGATGTCAGCTGAGCACTTTGGGACTGTAGCACTCCCTCGTCCCAAGAATCAACTACCCCTCAACTCTCTTAATGCTGTTAGTCCTACAAGCTGTAAAAGCTTTCCAAAGACTGTGTGGTCCTGCCCAGCCAGTTCTAAGGACACTTTGTCAGCCTTTCCACCAGAATCCCTTGTGCACGTCGCTCTGTTCCCCTTCTGTGTTCTCCTTCCCTGTGCACTGCAGCCAGCGAGGATGGACCCAGCATTTCCCAGCCCGCCTGTCTCGAGCCCCCAGATCGCTCCCCGATCCAACATGCAGGGTGGGATGTCACGTTTGCCTTTGCTTTGTTTTTCCAGAGGGTGGAAGGAAACCACAGCCAGACCCACAGTCTCCCTCTACCCTTTGATCTTCAGCCAATAGAGGCTGTGTCAGATAGTCACCCAAATCTAGAAGGACAAGAGCATTACTCAGAGAAAACTTTATGGCAATTACTTGATGCTTCATCCACTCAGCAACTAAATCTCAGCAAAAATAGATATCTGCCTTCTATTCTGGGACACCGGCCCATCCTTCAGCAGGACTGACAACACAACACTCAAAGTGTACTTTAGCCTTTAAGAAAATACACTCAGAGCTCAGAAAAAACTTCAAAGCCCCATGACTGTTAAAAACCCCTCAGTGTTAATATCTGGCCGATTGGTGTCTAATCTCTTTGCAGCACGAAGAGGTGCAATTGCTATTGTCACCCCCCCAGCTTCAGAAACAACTCTTGCTTTGCAGGCAGACCCCAGTTGCCCCCCCAGTTCTAGCATTGCATGTGTTACTAATGAGCTGCCATGGCCCATTCTCAGAATATGAGCTCACTGCAGAAAACGAATCTCCCTCCCTTTCTTATTCCTTGACAAGGCAGGAGTTCATTCCTGCAGCTGTGCTGGAGCACCAGCCACCGGCTCAGGGCTGACTTTCCTGCTCAGGGACCTTCGGACAGAGGTGGTGGGGTGAGAGGATCTCAAGAGCCAGTGCTGGAGGACTGACTGTAGTATGGAAGCCACAGCAACTCCCTCATTTAGGAAATGTCAGAACAAATAGCCACAAATGCAGCTCTTCAGGGGACAGCCTCACTCCGGACTGGACAGCAGGCACAGCATCCGATGTCTGCAGCGTGTGACAGCTGCCCTGAGCCCGCTGCACAGCACAGCTCCCTCCACGTTCATAGCTCCTGGTACGAGCAGGGCATTTTGGAAGTGGATGTATTATGAATCGATAAAGTGTCAAATAGTTCTGACACTGTCTCCAGAGATAATATCAAGATTTGTATTTATGCCTCATCCCGATTATGTGACTGCAAATCCCCAGCCAGCTGAGGCACCACGTAAGCACACTCAGCTTGCAGTGGCTGTGGGTCTGAGGGAGGTGCTGACACGTCACCTTGCTCCATGCACGCCCAGCTTAGACTAGACACAGAAAACACTAAAACCTCTGGATGTTTTTTGTCATTTTTCTGAACCTTATGGCACCTTCATCCTGACGTGGCCACCTCTCCATCTTGCAGGACTGGTTGGCTTTGGTTACGTGAGAAATACTCAAGCTGCTCTCCTTCTGTTGTCCATATCATCACTTCACCTGCGACTCCTGTTTTACCTCCACTAGGGACAATATTTTTCAGGCTCAGCAGTGCAATTTTGAAGTGCAAATTCATATCACTTTTCCTTTTCTAGAACTTTCTATCAGTATTCCAAGGAAAAGAATGGAAGATTTCACTGCCATATTTATTTAAAGAAAAGTAATTAACCTCATAGCAGGACTGTGAATCTCAGATGAGCCAGAACCTCATTTAAATGTTAGGCACAGCCTTTCTTACCTGCCTGGCTATCCAGCAGAGTGATTCCAGTCACTGCATGGTGACATTCATGTAGAATGTGCCGAGGCTCCGGGAGAAGGCAGCAATCACCTGGAGCTGCACCAAGGCTCAGTTCTCATCGCCAACACCTCTCAGCAATGGTTATGAATGCTGACAATGACAGCAAAGAGGGAGCTGAGGCTCAGCTCTCATAATCATGCAGCTCAAAGCAGTTTGAATGCCTGCAGAAAAAGCACACTTTACAAAATCAGACACATTCATACTGGTGTCACTTTGCAAAGGATAAGCACATACAGAGCATTTTTAGAGCAGAAGAGCAGTGGCTCATCAGGTGTCAGAACAGCTTCCCAGCATCTGCATTATTTGCACAAACTCTTGAAAGGCATTTCCTTGAATCCCTGTGTTAAGCTACACCAAAGGCTGCTCTGCCTGGCAGCACCAAATGCACAGCACACACCTGTGTCTGGGGCAGGTTCAGCCTTAGCCAGTCCTCTCCATCCTTTGCTTCCCCAGAGGCTGACCAGGCAGCCAGACAAGAACTTTCAGGGATTCAAGCAGTCAGGGAACTGATCACCTCCCAGACTCAGCACAGTTTGGGTTGTGAAGCATCACTGGAAGTCATTGATCCAACTCCTGCTCCAAGGACTCACTTCAAAGGGAAATCAGGTTGCTCAGTGCCTCATGTTGAGTACCTGAATATCTCCAGGATCCCACTGTCTCTCTTGCTAGTGTTTGTCCACATCCATTATTAAGACATTTTCCCATATATTTACTTGTGATTTCTTTTGCTGCTACTCATGCTTATTGTCTTTCTGGATACACTCTTACCGCCACAATATATTCTGCTTTTGAAAGATGAAATGCTCTACCAGGAGAGTTTTTCAAATGGTAGGAACTTGTCTTATTTTTCCAAAAGGGAGAAAAACAGAACAATGACAGAGGACTCATAGGAATTTGTGTGTGTGTGTGATTGCTCTCTCCTGCTATGTGTGACAAAGGAGCTTCCAGCAAAGCATCCCACAATGAAGCAAGTGTGGCACGGGAGAGCCACACACCACACAGAGTACACTGTCAGTGGAGAGCCAGCCCACAGGGCAAGCACTGATTTCTGTTGGTAGGATAACTCAGCATTACTTAACTATTTAACTGCTCCTCCTAAGTGACCACCTTGAGTCTTTGGTGATTGCCACTAAATAAGGAAAACTGAGTGAGATTCCTGTCCCGTTCAGTCACCCCACTTGTGAGGGTCTCCCAAACTGCCAGGAGACACGCTGGGTTCAGCCAGGATTCTTCGTGACTCAGGCTCTGCCCCCAAATACCTGGTCATCTCATAGGACAAGGAATTACCCCTTGGCAAAATGCCTCCAAAATTCAAACTCCTAAAGAGAATGTGATGGTGTGGTACCATTCGGTATAAAGCCATACTCACTCCTTGCCCATTACTGTTATAATGCAGGCTGCTTCCCTCAGACAGCTTGGGCAGGCAGGACTTGTGGCAGAACACTTGCAGCTGCATTAGCTGCCTGTTTATTCAAGATACAAACTTCCTAGAAATAGGTTAATTACTTTCCTTTAATTACACATTCTCTTATTAAATGCCAATAATAAAAGGGAATGTCTGCCCTAGAGATAAGATTATGCCACATTCATAATTCGGCTTTTTTGGGACAGCAGATAAAAGTCTCAGCCATTTTAAAATACAAATTTGTCATTCATGAGAGTAATAAATAATGCAAACAGGATGTGTGGTTACACTGACATTATCACCTCGTCGAGTCACCCCGGGCATGAATATGTGACACTATAACCTCAGGCTCTTTGATAAATTATTGCCCATCACCCTCCTGTCTAACACAGGGGAACAGAGGAGCACTGGAAAGAATTTATGGTTTCAGTTGCAGTACTTTCGGGCTCTAGTACAATTACTGGAGTTACTGCTGAAGCAGTGAGGGATGCAGGAAACTAAGGGAAAGCCTGCATCCTCATGGGAGGTAATGTGTAAAGAAACCTTAACAAGTATAACCCGTGGGGGATTTCCTACCCTGCAAGTATTTAAACTGCTAATTAATTCCTATTAAAACAAGGTCTTTTGTGTACATCAAAAAATTGTGCCTGAGGCTTTGAGCCTGCGGTGGAATCTCCTAGGACTTTGCACCAGCTGAGCCTGGTAGCCTTGTCTGAGAGGATGAAGCATGGATGAGTCCTTTAATGGCCTCCACTTTGGGGTTGGAGCACCGTGCTTATGTCCATGGCTTAAGTTCATTCCCAAGCATGATACAACCACCATAAAACTAGAGAACACAAAAGCAACCAGCCTCCAGGCACAAATAAATTATGTATGCCTATGCTCAACCCATACTTTGCATGTTCAGCAATACGTGTTTCAAGATGAACCACCACAGCCACACATAAAGCCTTCACTTTTAACAGTATGCTTCCTTGAAAATGGGGACAAGGATAGAAATATAGTAACCCACATTCTCAGATCTCGGACAAAGGAACCTCACAGGACAGAATTCTCTGGGTAAAACAGGACCATGCTGCGAAAGATGAGGTTACTGGTATCCTGCTGGGAATGAGATGCTTGTTTTGTGGAGAGGTTCCTCTTCCTATCTCTCTCCTCTGAGAGGACACCTTTAGTTTTATACACTCACAGCTGTTTCCATGCATAATATTTTTATTTTAACTTTTCTTTCATTTATTACCCCATAAAATGCACCAAGTGACAACGAGCTTCTCTTGCACTGGCACAGTACAGGGCTGGCCAGAGCCTGTGTTGGACCAGTCGGTTTGTTCCTGCAGATGACTGGGTGACGTTGCATGGACATGGCTCCGCCGCCCAGTCCCGGGTGGGAGCTGCCCCAACCCCATCCCTCCCGCTGCAGACACCTCTTCACAAGCAGGCAAAATTAATCAACCATGAAATGTTCCCATGCTAATCGCACCCTTTCGCGACTCAATCCAACCTAACACTGCCCTCTTGTGCTACAACGCATAAGGGGCCTTTGCTGTTAGGTGACTTTTCGTTTTTTAATTGGAGGGAGGGGCGATCTACAAAACCAGTTTTCTCCAGTTGTTGGTGAAGCAATGCCCATTTTATCCCCAAAGGCCAGGACATTTCCATCGCTCATCGTTCTTAAAGCGTGGGTGGTCCTGCACAGTCTAGGCTACCCATCCACTCTAGGCAGGGGGATTAAAATGATGGGCAAAAGTAATAAAATCAAAAAGGAAAAAGACCAATATAGCCACAACTCAAGGTGGAGGAACAATGAAAAGAGAAAAAAGAGAAAACTGCCCCATTATCAAAACCTCACACAGGCTGTGTAAAAATTCTCAAAGCACTGGCTAATGGCTGGAATGAGCATTTAATTAATGCTCTGTTAAAATTTAGTTCTATAGAACCACAAATCTCAAGCATTAAAAAATTCATCATTATTAATGTTTTACCTAGAAGTGACTACAACAAGGTCAGTAATCACGGGCAATAGCATGCCTGGAGCTAGAGGCTTTCCCTCCACAATCTACAATAGGCTTTAGGGAGGGAATTTTCAAGATACACATTTAGTAGTTTATTATTTCGTGAGGCCTGATGGGAAGCACAGTATTTCTGCCAGGGACAAAGATCTTAGTAATAGTGCCAAACCTTTGAGGTGACATCCTATCCCTTCTTCACCCACCTGAAGGATGGTGGCCCCACACCACCCCATATCCTCCCTCTCGATCTCCTGGAAGAGCTGGAGTCGATGGGACAGCCCATGGAGAGAGGCTGCAGGAATGCAAAGGCAAAGGATCCTGCATCTTCACATAGTCTGTGCTGTAGGATCTCTCCCTGTGCTTTTACACCACCATTCAAATGGCTGCAAATATCACCTGTTTCGTCTGAAGGAGGGACAGAGATCAAATATAATTTTATTTCCCTCTTTATGAGACCTGCCTTGAACAGCACTAAATACCTGACAGAAATAGGCATTTAAAAAACTTATTTTCAGAAATCTGTGGATGCCATGCAGTAACCACAGCACTCAAGCAGAAAGGCATTAGAAGCTCACTGGGGAAGGAAGGAAGGAAGGAAGGAAGGAAGGAATGATGCTCACAGAGGAGAAAGAAAACCTGATAATGGTACAAGGAAATAGGAGCTTTTCTGACAAAACACGGATTCTTTCTTGGGTATTGCTATTTAATGGATTACCTGCATAAGCAGAAGAAAAAAAAAAGAAAGAAAAGAAAATAGGTGCCAAGATACAGACCATTCTGCATCATTTTCTAATTGATTTTAAAGCAGTCTCTCCCAATCCAGCTGCACACTCAGGCATGTGTATGACTCTGGGTTGTCACGCCATAAGCTCCAACGTGCTGAAGTACGTGTTTACCTGCCATGCAGAGCAAGGCTGCATATGTGGACCTGCACAAACGTTTTCTTAAGTTGAAACCTTTGTCCCTAGGTCCTTTGAAGAAGGGGAATAAACATTCATTCACAAGGGGAAAAGACTGTAAGAGCACTTCAATCAATGGCCTATGAAATATGTAATCACTGAAGCTACACCAGCTTACACTGGCTGAAACAGGATGAAGCTCATTTGCTACAGTAGAAAGAGAGAAGGGGGAAAAATACACCTTCTAAAGTGGATTTAAAATCCAGCTCTTTGCTCCCCTCTCGCTGTGATAGTCGAGCTGACAGTGGATGATCACAACAGCCATCCTCCCCATCATCTAGGCAGGTCATTGCTGCAGTTTGCCCCCATGCTTGTGAGACTTGCTCACAGATTTTTGGCTGGCAGAAAGAGGACAGCAGTCTTCTTTGGATCTCCCAAATTAAACATTGAAAATGTTTATGTTAGGAAAAAACATGGCTGAGGATTTGGGAAGCTCTTCTGACACTATTAAAATGCATTAAGGGGTTTGCTGGCAATTATCTTCTATTGTCACAGACTCAGGCAGGATCTGGTATGTCAGAAACTCCTGCACGCATTTTTCTAAATAAAACCTAGAGAAGAAAAGATGACACAAGTTTTTTGACCAGGAAACTTGACATTTCAGAGTTGGCGTCTCCTACTAAGTATTCATAATAAAACTTCCCAGGGAAGACCAACAAATTATGTTGCAAAGCTTTTACTGGGCAGAGTTTAAGGTGTCCTTGTGTGAACTGATTTAAAACTTCTGCATTCTTCTTTTTCTTCCAGCCAGCAGCAGAAATTCCTTCCAGAGTTACCAGAACCCTTATTATACCAGGAAGATTGATTCTTTGATAAACTAGTTAAACCAAAACACAGCATTGGATGAGAACAGAGCAGAGTGACCTGCCTGCCTGAGATTTAGTAGCAATGAAAGTGATGACATATTGAAGAGCTGTTGAAGCCCTGATATTGTATTTTCTTTTCCAGCGGAGGGTGTCTTGATGTCACAAGCTGTACTAGGGTGTACGTGGATCCCCAGCTACTGGAAAGGGTTTTTCAACAGCAATGCCCTGCAATGCTTCCCATTATCTGCTGCTGATTCCAGTTAGTGAGAACTCTCAAGAATTTGTTCATAGGAATAGCATTCATCAGGTCAGGACTGGAGTCTGCAGTGTATTTTTCCCAAGGCTACACCTTAAGGCACTCTAGAAATGGAAGGGAGTGAGGATACCTGCTTATTAAATATGGTAGGATTTTTTTACTCAATGAAATAAAAAAAAAAAATCTGCCCAAAAAGCAACTTCACAGCTTACACCAAGTGCTTATACTTTTTTCCCAAGTGCACATGAGATCTTAGCCAACAGTGGGGACTGTGAGAAAACACGGAGAGACCAGTACAATGAAAGGGCAAAATTTGTAGCCTTGCAGGAGCTGAGGAAGCAGAGATGGAGCTGCAGCTCCTGGGGGGATAAGTCCCTCAGTGCACTGCAGGGTCATGACCACCATATTGCTGCAGGGACTGTGGCATCCAACAGCATGGATCAGCCCAGAGAGGATACAGCAACTCTTTCCCTGGGCACACAAAAAAGAAAAAACAAGGCAAGGAAAGTAATATAGCAGAAAGTCCTTTCTAAACTGAGCTATTCTTCTTTGGAGGGGGGGAAAAGAAAAAGGGGGGGGGAAAAAGGAGATCTCTTCCTACATACAGCCCTCACCAAGTGCTGTAAGGAATAACTACCAAGAAAAATCAGTCCGTAAAGCCTTGATGGCCAGGAAGAAAGATTTTCACACATGCCAACTCTGTCGTGGACACATTTATAGGAATTTAAAGTGTTACCGTGTGACAAGAGGAACCGCTGTTTGTTGGCAGACCTTTTTTAATGTGTTAAAGGGTCATTAATCATTTCCAACAGTCAGATGTACTTGATATCTTCATTTACACATAACGTTCATACCAGCTCCTCAGTCATCTTCATTTCCTTGGAAATAGCTGTTTTGCCTGTTAAGGAAGGCAATGTAATATTAAAATAATAAAAGAGAATGTGGAAATACAATAAAGACAAACACAAAACCTTGAAGGTTCTCGGTAAATACAGACCTCTATTACATATGTGCAATCAATAAGGTCACTTGTGCAGTAACTCATAACAAAGTACAGTTGACAATGTGTTATTTTTCTGCTGGAGAATCTAATGTGAGGCTGAGCATGCTAATGACTTTTGGAAATGGGCAATGACAAAGATTGATTAATATCAGTTGACAGCCTGTTCCACAGCTCCAAAGCAGGAATAGTAATGATTGATTTGCCAAAATGTGGGACACAGGCTTTAGATAATAGAAAGGCTACATTTGAACTCAATCTGGTTTCAGAAAAACAATTTAAGGGCCAAATGTTTAACAGTAATTAAAAGTGGAAAGGAAAAGATAGAAGTAAGTGTGGCAAAGGAAACTAATTTCAATGAATTTTTTCAATGTCTAATTACATTTGCAAACCTGAACCTGTACACTGTTGAGTTCAGGAACAGAAAGCCTATAGGAAATGCATAAACAAAGAAAAAGGAGGGAGAAGGAGAGAAACTAGCACAGTTTTCTAAAAATCAGAGAGAGATGTCATCAACATTTTAAAGCAGCAGGTTTTGATGATGAAACCCTCACCTGATGTCAACTAGTGAAGAGTCACTTTCTGTCATGATGAAGGACAAGCTGAACAAAATGCCATGACAATTTGTAGGGCTGCCTGCTGCCTACCCAGGCTGCTGGGACAATACCAGAGGAATATTGAACACCAGGCCAACAGGATTCTCCACATTTTCAGCCAATGTCATATTTGACAGAACATGTTCTCCCTGGGAATAAGTGGAGAGGAGGACCCATCCCATCCTCACTGGATGTGGAGTCCCACTCACAGCTTTACCCTCACACTAATGAGTTCAGCCCTTTAACAAGCACAGCTCGAGAGTCCTGAGCCTTGCAAAAGCCAGACCAGTAAGCAAATATCTATGTATATTCATGCTTCATTTACAATGATTTTGTCCATCACAGCATGTAAGAGAGAGCAGGAGTGAAGGATACAGAGTTTCGTGACAGATGTCCACCAAAGGGCTGGTCTTCATTAGAGATGTGGCCATGTGTGAAGAGCTGAGTTAGTTGACACTCTGCTGGCTGCTCTGCTTAGACCAGGTCAAATTGCAGCAGGCACTGTCAGCTAATTGCAATTAAAACCTCACTGCTAGTCAAAGCAGAGCCTCTAAAACAATTCCATCACCTGCCTCTGCCTGCTGCAGCCACCGCCTGTGCAGTGTAACACACCATCTCAGTTGGATCTCACAACGTGACAGACTCAAAGCTGCACAGTGCAGCCCTAATTAGGAAAGGAAGGCGATAAGATAAACAACAACAAAATTGCAGGCATTTTCACAGAGCACAGGATCCGTGAAAAAGTGGACAAGCATTTGACTAGGGGAGCATGGGGATTTCCTGGGCTTCATTCCAAAATGCATCTTTTAAATACAAATGGTGTTGTGATGTTATTTTTCACGGTGAAGCTCATGGAGAATCCAGCAGTCTCCCAAGAAACTGGGGCTGGGAGGACCTCTTTCCAATCGAGCCTTTCAGGCAGAGTTTGAGTTTGGGGATTGAATTACATTACATTTACCAAGGTGCTTCCAAGAAGAAATATAAGACCCTCCTCCTCTGAGGTCAATTAATTTATAAATAAATAGTATCTACAACTGAGATGTTTTTCATAATAAAACAAAGTGTTCATGGTATGCAACGATAAGCCTACCTCTTAAAACAACGGTAACAAGTTACATCTCAAAAAAATCCTCCATGCTGGATAAGTTGTGCTTTAGATAGGACTATGTTGATCATGCACTAAAGAACTGATATGCCTATTCCAGGTGTCAGGTTAATCAAGTAAAGAACTTCATTCCAGCAATAGCTGTGCCAGAAGTCAAGATGGGGGGCAGATTGGCTGCAGAGCAAGAGTTTTATTGGTTGATTAACACTTATCTCACCTTCCTTTGCGCACCCCAAAGTCAGGCATGGAAGACCTAAATAAATTATCAAAGGCTCCTTTTGCTACCTGCAGATAAAGGCAGTTGTCCTCAAAGGGACTCTGCTTCTCCCACCCTGGAAACATCATGTAGTTGTGCCATTTACAAAAGGAAGAATTCAAGAGAAGCTCTACTGTGTATTACAGATGTAACATTCATTCATGGCAACAAGAAGTCCTTTCATAAAGCATAATTTGTAAAGCCAAATGCGGTTACCTGCTCCAAATACTCAAATCAGTTCAATCAAGAGATGAGGGGTATGACCCACAGAGGAATCTGTGGGGGATTAGTTGTTTCTCTCAGATCCCACCCTGAGGTCTCCTCGGCTCCAGTGCACGCACTTGCAGGTGTGTTTGGATACAGAGCCTTCCCTTGTGTGCATTGGCAGCTGGTTCTGCTATTGCCCCACCTGCATGGGAAAATACATGATGACATTTGCTGTCTTCCTTGGGTTTTAATATCTTTCCACACTGTCAGAGGCCTTGGTGATTGATCAGGCAGCGTGATGGGCAGATACAGAAACAGAAGCCACTGATACTGCTTGTACTGCTGACCTGAGTAATTAGTCACGACTCAGACCCCTGGAAGTAGTACCATTTAAGGGGAAGGTGACGGGTCAGGTAGTTCCACTGCAGTAAAAACAACACGAAGTTTGCTTTTTTTTGGAAAACATACAAGGATCAAACCACTGAAAATGATCCCCTCCTCATGACTCCAAACCCCTTTCTAAAATCCCCTTCGCACACACCATTTCCAGGCTCAGTATCTCATTCTGTCTTCTGCAAATTCACTCATAAAATACTTCGTAAAATTGCACCTACTCATGCTCAAAAGAGTCATTTTACCTTCTTCTTCTTCTTTTTTTTTTTTTTTTTT
>WEKX01005334.1:777793-902150 GCA_013390025.1 Pitta sordida | reverse complement strand
TTTTTTTTTTTTTTTTTTTTTTTTTTTTTTTGTGGGGGCATGGGAAGGGCAGAGGCCAGGAGCAGGTGTTACTGTTGTCTCTTACAGCTGCCACATGAAAGGTGTTGGTTAAACCCATTAGTCTTGAAAGGACTCAGCTCAAACGAGAGTAACAACATATAGTGCATTGTTGAAAAAAGAACCCTGACTGTAGAAATGTTTAGCACTGAAATCATGCTTTTTAGGGCTTTGTGAGCCATCCCTCAAGTGAACTTTCCCTTAGAAATCAATAAAATTGATTTTGTTTATGCTGGATATTTTTCGTGTGGCTGCATAGTGGTGGCTAATTGACAGGTTAAAATCTGTACATGGAGTTTGATAGAGAATACCTTAGAAGTTTATATTTAAGGGACAAATTTAAGTGATTATAGATGTCACTTTAACATTTAATACCAGTTTTTGATATTGGAGTTCACAGTGAATAGGTACAGCACAAAGAACACTTGCACCCCACTGCCATAAAGCTCTTCAAGACTCAGTTTCCCTGCTCTGAAATGAAAAGATGAAAAAGGTCAGGGAGAACATCAATTATGTTGTTTTCCCAGACTAGCTACAAGTTTTATAACTTCGGGAGAACTTTTTCTTTTATTCGCACTTCCCATTGAGAGGAGTATTATTAAGTTTTACCTTGAAGTGGGGACTAAATCCAAATGTTTATCTTTACCACTACTATCTAATCGAAGTCCACAAACAGAAACCAGTGAGGTTTCTTGTTGTTTAATCAAAAAGTTTGCTGGTTTCTGCAAAATATATAAGAGAACGTTTTGTATGGTAGAAGCTGAGAGTTACACTGGGATTTGCTTCTGTGCACAAAACAGCATAAACTTCCTGTTAATGGAGAAATAAGAGCAATTATATTTGGAGTGAATAAAATTTGAAGTACCTCTGAACTATACAGAAAATGATGTTTTAGCACCTTGTCTTCTTGTAAGACTTTAGTGAACTCAGACTCTGGCTTTCAAGATAGCAAGAAAGAGCTGACCTCTGACAGCCTCTGGTGATGGAGTCCCATATGAATGATTTAACAGCAAGATTAACCAATGTAGTGAAGTGGTTTAACTTTATTTAATGTATACTTACTATGATATATGGTATGCTTTGCAAATGCTTAAGCGAATTACCTCAGTCTGTTCCTCGTATAACTGATGACTGTTGTCCTGCCCTATTGACCAAGAGGAAAAACCCAGGGAGTTCTTGAGGGCAAGAAAATTGTGGGTTTACCTCAGAGAGGCTGAGGAAGATCCAGCAGTACTGCGCACAAATGAAAGCACAAGATCCGCAGGGAACCTCAGTGGTTTCAGAGTGAACAAACTTGATTGTTAATTTACTTCGTGGTCAATACACTCAACTTGATTCTTCAAGCCAACATATCAAGCTTCATGGTAAGGGAATGTTACAAACAGCATCAAAAACCAAAAGGGTTTAATGCTGTCTTAAAAATCAACCATGGTAGTTATCACCACCATATCCACATGGAAGAGGCAGCCTTACTCAGAAATCAGCCTTTATCAAACCAGCATTCTTCTGTAGCCCTACATACACCTTCTGGGCCAGGGGAGGTGTGAAGCATCACTACAAACCAACCCACAACGTACATTAAATGACATGCACTGAAGTTTGGTGGGTACTCCAGTGCTCCCATTGAAGGGGCCTTGGAGGGACTCCTCCAGGAGCCAACTTGCCCTGTTGGGCAGGGGGTGCAGAGCTCTGATGGGGAAAGAAGTTTTCCTGAGGGATGAGTAAATACGGTTTTAAAAAATAAAATGCATTTCTGTAGAACGGCTTGGCACACAGACTCACATATTTGTGTGTATAAATAGCCACTGCCTAGGCTCGTTTGGGGATCTGCTGTCTCATATAAATTTTTATGAAGCAATTCCCAAACTGGGAAGACATGAAAGGTGAGAAAGAAGGAGAGAATTTCCTAGGAACTCCCAGAAGCACAGTCAGAAATATGCCTAAATAAAGTCCAGGAGGTGAAGTGGGGGTAACTAGTCTAATCCTGGGGTTGGAAACATCTGGTCAAGAGGAGGAGAAAGAATGGGATAGACTGGGCAGAAACCATGGCTTCTGTGAGCTTCTCGGCCCTGATGTCTACTCTCCAGGACCTCGTTGAACAGTGGTCAGTTTCCTCTTACTCCACATCCTCTTGTTACTCTACTCCTCCTTTCTGTTTCTTTGCTTGGTCTCCAGGGGCTCCTCCAAGGTACATGAGTTTCCCAGGAACATCCCACAGAAATGCACACAACAGAGACACATGTGGGAAAGGAAGCTCGAAGGAAACACTTCACCGGGTGCATTAACACAGACCTCCAAACTAGGGACCACTGCAGTGAGCCACAGCGCCCAAAGTAGGAAAGATGACACTGAATTGACATGGGTTGTCATGGGGTGATGAGTTCTAGCAAGTATTCTATTATTCACCAAGGGTTATTTGAGGTTCTTTCACTTTTCAGTCCGGGTCACAAGGAAAACACTTAACTTCAAGAAAAAAAATTTCCTGCTTTTTAGGGTGTCAGAAGAAGCTTTAAATTTCAATCTAGGAGTACAAAATCATCAAAAAATACACCCAAAAGAAAACCAAAGCTATCTGAATTTTATCTTATGAAGTCACAGCTTTTCATGATTTCCTGGGATTGTGCTCATCATTTTTGCAGCTGAGGACTGGAGGTTTATTTTCCCTCATTTTCTAGCCTCAGGGAATTGCTTAAAGAAATTCTCTGATGGCATTTCTATAACAGGGAACAATCCTGAGCTGGTCAGACCAAGCAGCTGTGCCTCCCCCATTCCCTGCTATCTTCCACCTTCCTGAGTAATTACCATCCCATGTTGCCAGTCCTTCGGAGGATGACGTTATTCCCTCACTAGATAACAAGGTAAAATCAACTTCCCTCACAAATCCTATTACCTTGTGGGAGATCCTCTCAGAATGCAAATCAACAAGTTCAGCAGAGACAGGAGCCCAACAGCAACTCACAGCTCAGTTCAAATTACCTCCATGCTGCAGGATGAGACAATCTGGATTACTGAGAGTTACCTGGGCACAGCAGTGACTCTGCATTTTATGAGCTTCTGTTGCTCAGATCAAAGAGGTTTGATGGGCATTTAATTAAAAGATAAAGTAGCCAGCCATAAAACACCAGACTAACCTCTTGAGCATACAACTCCAGCTATAGTTAAAGAATTACTATAATTGTCAGGTTTTTGGCCTTCACCAAAAAACTCCTCCATCATCAAGGGATAAATTGACTGTTGAGAGCAGTGCTCACCTTGCTCTTTAGTGCTGTCATAGAGCAAGCTGGTTCAGGTGGTAAGAGTTCATGTATAACAGTGTAACAGTGGGAGTCTCTTGGTCCCCCATATCCAGGGCTATTCATGGATGAAATAACAGGTTTTTTCTTCCAGGACTGCACCAGAAGTGTGCTGGTGCCCAAAAGAAGCCATCCTCACTCACCATACAGATAATTTCTTGATAGAATGTTACACTCCTCCCATGAGCAGAGGAGGAGCAGCCAAGGAGAAAAGCTCCTTTAGAAGGTGTGTGTATGAGCCCTGGGGGTGCTGCTAAAGGTGTGCTGTGAAACGTGAAGAAGAAAACAACAGCAATACTATCTGCACTGGGTTTTCTTTTTCCCAGCACAGTGATGTAACTATTCCCTCACTGTCTGAGACAAGGTGTTAGTAGTTTTTAACGACAGTTAGCACAACCGGCTTCTGTGTCTCCTCCATCACACACACTGACTGCTGATATTCAGTGGTTTATCTCATAGGACAACCACAGTGCCTTGTCTCAGCTACACAACAGGACAGCAAAATCTTGCAAGTTAACACCCAGCAGAAAAGTGATTTTTTTTTTTAAGAGAGGCACAAGTTGCACAGGGAGAGGAAGCAGCTCCTACGAGAACAGCTGATGCAGCAGGAAAAATGCAGATTGACTCTCAGGTGCAGCGGGGCCTGAGATCTGCTTCAGCAATGAGGTCTTAGCTGAAACAGCACAGTTTGAGAAGTATTTCATACCAACACAGTAGCCAAAGTCAGACATCTCCCAGACCTGCACACCCACTGCTTCAGAGCAGAAAGAAGATACCAAATATCAAGAAAATAAGATACCAAATTCATCTAACACAGCATGAAGCTGAACACCTCCTTAGGTGTGCCAGAGGAGCACACCAGTGGTCCCTGTGCCCCCAGCCCTGCGTCCTTAGTACAGCATTTTGCTTATTACCGCAATTGCATTTTTCACGTGTCTGGTGTTTAGCTGTATTTTTCTCCAATGCATCCTCTTACATCATCCTTGTGTATATTTACAGTCTGCTCTGCGAATGACTTACATTTAACCCCCTCCAGTGTTAACACAGTGAAACCTTTTGCATAGAAAAATCCGGAGTCATAAAGCCTTTAGAATATAAAAACAATGGTTTCCTACATCTGTGGCTTACTTCGAAGTGCAGAAAAGGCTATTATTTTCACTTTTCTTCAGGATCTGGTTTTTGCTCCTTTTCTCCAGTTGAGTAGCATTGTAATCTTAGAGGAATAACTCATTATCCAGCCTTGATAAGAAAGGCAAAACCATTCCCTGAGCAATATAGAATTAAAGTCCCACTTGATACCGGAGTTGTGATACCTCTCACACATTCGTTTCACTAATGAAACGTTTCAAAAATACTAAAGGATCTAAAGATGTTAAAATGTCTGGACTCTGGCAAGCTCTTTGATGAGTTAATTTTGCATTGAAAATGGATAAACCATTGGTCAAAGTGACAGAGGATTTGGATTTACTCTGAATAATTCCTTTGCCTTAGGACATTTCAATTCACTAAGTTAAACCCTGGCTGCTCTTTGTCATTGGGATGTCAGTGCTAACACACCTTGTTAATTGAAGCTACATTGAGGAATGTTTTGACTTTAACTTAGAAGATGTATCAGCCTAGCTCTAACCAGCAGGCAATACATTCACACTGCAAAAGTAGATTTAAGGGCTCATTCTGAAAAATGATTCTACGTAGCTAACAAGAGGCTACAAATCAGAACAGCCATGGAGGAAAGCAACCAGCAATTTGTGGGGAGGGGAGAGAAAGAGAATCAGGGTTTTCAGAGCCCTGGTGAGGCACAGGGTATCATGCTGCTCTCAGATGCTGAGGTGATCCAGCCACACTGGGCTGTTCCAGTATGAGCCAGTACGAGGTGGGATTTCCTGTGAGCAACCATCCTGCAGGATAGTACCTGAGTTACAGAGGGAAATATTGTATGTTTAGAGGAGAAAGGGATTAGATCCACTTTCCAGACCACTGTGCTTTGAGCAGGCACTCGATTCAGAATGAAACTCAGTGGAAGTTGAGATATTTATTTCGTGTTTTTCTTCAATCCAGTTGTGTCATTTGAGCTATTGGAAACCATTTAAAAAGAAAGTAATCTTGTTCAGGAAGATACATGCAGTCCTGTAAAGCTGCTTTATCTCCATATTGCTATTGCCACACAGAGCATTCTACATTAGAACTTTTAAAAAATTGCCAATAAATTGACAAATATGTATAACAAAATTAACAAATTTCACCTCCCTTGAAAACTTCAGTCTTCTCACTGAAGGAAACTGAATATATTCCCTTTTCTTTCAGCTCAGTGCATCACCATTCCAAGGACAGACAGGCAGAAATAAATTGGGAAGATGATGTTTTCAGACCTTCAAGGAAAACCTTCCAGAAGTATTCCTTCCCCCTGAACATTTCCCTTGAATTTTGCAAAGTGCTTCCAGTGTAACCATGCTATGCATAAATTCTGCACACAAAGTCGGAGAGCACAGACTCTGGTTTCATAGTGTCACTACCATCTTCCCCACTCAAACCTGACACCAGGTAAACAAACATAAATCTGCTTTTTCCCCTCCCCGAAGCACTGGGCAGATTTGGCACAGATGCAGAAGGCAGCAGCAGAATAGCTGCAGAGAAACATGAAAACAGCATCAGGAGCTCTCCTTTGTGCTCAGCAAGTTATTCACCAGAGAGAGCTTATGGATTGCACGAAAGCAGGCTGATTTTATAAGCATCCTAGTACTAAAAAAACTCATTTATTTTTAACTTTCTGAGGAGGATAAAGGTGACCAGATCCAAATAGCAACTATGAATTTTTAGTCCATTTATAGCCCTGGGCCCTGTTGGTGCTGCAATAGTTAGCAGAGCTGGGAGTAATCAATGGCTGGCTCTCCGTGTTTACGCAAGGAAGGTGATTGATTACTGACTGCCAACATGATTGCCCACGCTGCAAACATTTTTCTCTGGACAGTTCTCCAAAGCAGCCAGGGTCTGAGGCTAACAAGCACTCAGCTGAGGGAAGGGTACAGAAGCAGAGCAGCAATTTTTAGGTTGTTTAGTTTAACATCGTAACTGCAATATTCAAGTGTTCTGAGACTCTGGGAGCCCCCGGAGCCTTTGTGTGTTGTAAGGCTCAAACGAGGTCTCGTGGCCAATGCACCACACATTCAGTGGAGAGAAATGAATTGTCCCTTCCTTCCACATGATATTTTCAAGGACATCCTGCTCATGTGTTTTTTGAGGAAGGAAAGAGGATTTGTTGTCTTATTCTCACTCGACCAGAAAGCGCAGGAGGCAATTCCCCTTCTCCCTTGGTTTAAACCTTCCCATTAAAAGCACGCCTTGTGACATTGCTTACAGTGCAAATTTTACGAATTCTACAGCAACCCAGAACCTCTACATTTTCTATTACGTATCATAGAATAATAGAATAGTGTGGTTTAGAAGAGACCTCAAAGCTCAACTCATTCCACTCCTTCCATGATCAAGAACACCTTCCACTAGACCAGGATGCTCAGGGCCCTGTCCAACCTCACCTTGAACACTTCCAGGGATGGGACATCCACAGCTTCTCTGGAAAACTTGTTCCCATGCCTCGTTACCCTCAGAGTAAATAATTTCTTCCTAAATCCTTCTTATTATGTTATTTGCATATAAAAGTATAAAACTCTTTCGTTAATCTCTCTTGTAAAATCTGTATTTGTTCACAAACAGAGAGAGACAAGTTCCCCTCTGGGACTTATGATGGTTTGTATGAGCTGACATCCTCTATGACTATTTCAAGCCTTAGACTGAATGATACAGAGGGAGGGATAGACCACACTTCCTTGCCTTCAATCAGAGGTAAAGCTCAGGGGCTAGAGCATGCTTATTATTAAATAGATAATCTGAATGTTTGTTCCCAAAGTGCTGCTTTTGGGAATAAACCCATCATTTTTTCCCTAATCAAAGTCATAAAATAAATAAGGAAACTCTTTTATGCCATTTTGGTGTTTTGCACTGCTTGCAATCCAAAGCACTGGCAAAAAACTGAAAGAAGGCAGAGAATTTCTGGCAAATGGCACAGACAAGACAGCTGAACTGCTCTCAAATGCCACAAGCTTTCCACAAGAGCCTTTTAGAGGACACTATTAATTGAGATTCCAGAAAAAAAAAAAGTGTTGGCAGTTACTGATGATCAGGAAACACAACCAGTTTGATTCACAAAGATTCTTCTACTACTTCAAGACAAATTGCAGTTTTAAAATTAAATCTCTATTTGACCCTACTGTCCCTCTTAGCACCTGACAGAGCAAAAACAGTGCCAACAACCAAAGCAGTGAGGTACTGAACAAGGGTGTTGATTAAATGTGCACGGACAGCTCACTACTAACAACACAAACTGTTTCTCCAGGCAGTTTGTCACACCAGCCATAGGCACTGCAGCTTTAGCAGCTGCTGCCCAAATATATTCAAAGGGAAACTGCACTATTGCAATCAAACTGTATTTTTCAAGGCACAAGTCCAAACAGCTTGCAAAAGCCAAATGGATCCAGAAGACTGTGGATGAGCTCCTGCCACTTCCATCGACCTGTGACGTTGTTATTATGTTTTCACTATATAACAGTGAAAATATAGGCCCTTTTTGCTACCTGTTGGCTTTTTTTCCTTTTATATTTAGAAGAAAGTTTTGCAAGAAATAACCATCTCATTATAAGCATGCACAAAAATAATCGCACCCTCTATACATCAAAATATTTGGAACTTTAAGGTTTTTTAAGCAACTTTAACTTCAAGGAACTTTAAGGTTGCTTGTGACGACAATGCCTGATGAGAGGCTGTGGATGTTCCAACAACTACCCACAGATACCTCAAACATTTCCTAAGCAGTTAGACATCACAATTCTTTTGTTCGTTTCTTTTTTTCGAAGTTTGACCTTTCTTGCTCCTGCTCTCCCAAGAAGTGGCCACGCTGACTCCAAGTGGCATTTCAATCACTGAGGTAGGTCTCTAGCACCATACATTATTAAAAAAAACTCCACTAAATCAGAGAATGTCATAAATCTTCAAACACCACAGTTCTGATGCCATTGATCAGAAAAATGAAGTCTCTGCTACAGACGTACGCGTTGGCTGGGGATATCTTGCTGAAGGATGCATAGGGAAGTAAGAAGGAAAGGGTTTTTCTAAGATAAAAAGAATAAAACAGAAAATTCAGCAAGTCAAGGGCTCAGATGACATACATTTACATTCCCTCAAAGAGAAAGAAAAATAAAAGGTTTTCTTTCTGAACTGACACCTTCATGGGCCATTTCAGACACTCATGCCTGCATATATAATGCTACAGTCAACGCAAACGTGCACATGTCACTCCAGGACATCACAAGTGTGAGCCTGTTCACCACATAGCAACACACAGATGGGGCAGATCTCTGGCAGCTCTTCACCTTTTGCTGATTCAACTGAAAATTCCCATGTGAGTGGGAATGTACTGCAGCTCGTGACAAGGAGAACAGCAATTTCCACCATTGCTTGTGCTATTCTGGATGTTAATGCAAAGCTTTGCTTCATCATCTGCTTGGCTGGGCAGCAACAACATCCTCAATAATAATTTAATTTGATGATCAAAACAATTTTAATGAATACTTTAATTATACTTAGTTGCCGGAGGCCCTGCCAGCATTCAGTTGGTCTGAGTTTCAAAAAAGCAAATGAAAGTGTGCTGGATACAAGAGGAGCCTTAGCAATCTATGCCAGTAAGTGGATTACTCCAAAATTGGCAATATAGGGTAGTCAGGAAGTGCTGAAGTCCCTACATTAGATTCCAGCAAAGCCTTTAGCACACCAGAGAAAGGCTCTGCAGATTATGGCATCAAGTAAGATGTAAAGTTCTGAAAGAAAATGGTAATACTGACACCCTTATTTTTCTATATTATAGTAGATTCTCAGATAGGGCCTGTGGCATCTCACAAATACCCTCTTGATTCCATATGCACCCTCCTGGGATCTCATCAGCATGGCCACAGGATTTCCCAGCCCACTGAGTCCCCAGCTTGGGGAGGTGATGCTGGGGGAGATGCTGGCCCATGGGTCACAGGGTCAGTAGGTGGATCAGGCCAGAGCATCTTCCTTGGCAGGCAAGAGGAAAGCGGCACCTTCCCCTACCCCAGCCAGTGCACTTGGGGCTGAGGCACAAGTGGGTTCATGTCAAATGTGCAGCTGTGACAGAACTACCCCAGAAGAGCAATCCTGCAACAGCATCTCTTCCATGGCAGAACAACCTTAACTAAATGCATCTGCACAGCCAAAGCCCCCTGCTCAGTGCTGAGCCAGCAGCAATGCCTGAGGACAGCAGTGAGGCTGAGCACTCACCTCCATCCCTGCAGCTCAATATCACAGGAACGGCCCAGGAACAATTTCAAACCTCCGTGAACTCAGAGGCGCCAGTCTCTATGTCCTCCACAGGACAGGCTTTCATCCTCAGGATTGATTCCAATCCCATCTACATTTCAGTAGAATACTACTGATTTCAATAGAGACCATCCTGGTAAATGCCAGCATATACACACGCAGAAGCAAATCTTCCCTGCAATCACCCAGGGCATCTGCAACCAAGAGGCATCTTGGCAGGATGCATGAATGGCCTGATTGTGTCCATTTTCAAGAAGGAATACATATGTATACCTCTGTGATCCAGCTCAGCCTGTGCAAGGCTCTGCTCTGCTTGATGAGCAATCAGTCTGCTGTGGGAACAAACACGTAATGACTGCTTTCAGCCGCTAATGCCACTGCTTTTTCTGGAACAATATTGAGGCCTGAACTACAAATTCACATCTGGCCTTGTTGGAAATTAACTGGGAATCAAAAGCGGTTTGCAATTAGTCTTTGGAAAAATCTTCACTACTTCACGAGCAGGGAAAAGGACTCTAAAGCCTGCAATGGCTTCGGAGAGATTTGGTGGTGTGTCTGTGATACAGGGCTGGTGGATTTATTTTAAGGAAAGGCTCTCCCTCTTTTTGGCTTTATTTTATGAAAGAATTGAGGAACAGAGATTTTCCAAACATATGGTGATATTCATTTCCACAGCAAAATGCAATTTGACTAGTTTCCCACTGTGTGCATTCAATTTCCGTGAATGTTACTGGGATCAAGATTTTTCATGGCTCTCTTCTTTGCCATTTTCAATGAAAATGGGCATTGGTATTTGTACACTTGTTGTGTTTTTGAAGTCTTACAATATTCTATCCTGCTAAACCCCTTAAACCTGTTTAAGGTTTAGAAAATCCATGCCAAAAGATTGACTTCTAATATTTACCATTCCAGAATTGCTTAACAGGGTCTTTTAAAATCACCAGTACAATTGTTCACCCAGTCTAACTATGCTTCAATCCTGTTCTCACACATATGAGAGGATTAGCCAGTTCTGGCCTAATCAGCTCTGGTCAAGCAAGTATAAAATAAGGCATCTCGCATCTTTTACATCAAGTAAAATCACAGAATCACAGAATATTCTGAGTTGGAAGGGATCCACAAGGATCATCGAGTCCAACTCTTAATATAATAATCAATAGTAGGAAAAGCGAAAAATATCCAAACTTTCTATCATTGTTGTTCTTACATATGTACAAGCTGAAAATCACAGTTCTTGGGGAAAAAAAGAAGAAGGAAATTGTGCCTCCTGCTCTTCCAGGGGGTCTCAGCACACACCATACACTGTTCCTGCTCTAAGGCTGCACTCTGTGTCACAGTGTGGCTCCTAAAAACCACTGGGGATTGTCTCCAATACCTCTGTGGCTGCTCCTGACTGTCACTGGAGGGGCTAAAGGAAAGGAGAATGCAAAGAAAACCCCTCTCATTCATATTGCTCCTGAGTATTCGGGATGGTTTGCTGACTCACTTTGCAGTTTAGCTTGCAGCAAACTCAAAATTAAGTTACTAGAGAATAATGACCATTAAGTGAGTGAGATTGCTTTATTTCTCTGAGCCTTAGCAACAGTGATTTCACTCTCCTGTTGCCATAACAACTCCAGCATGCACATCAAGGTCACTAAGCCCACTTTCCTTCTTGCCTGAAGCTATGTCTCTGATGGCTTATACGCCTCATTTTTATTGTAGCTTCGTACACGGTGACTAGGAAGAAAAGGTACTTTTTCATCTTAGGAGTAAACAAGCACACAAAGATGAGCATTTCTCAAGGTAAGAGAAAACAGACAAAAGACGAAGCATTTGTGGGAATGTTCACTTCAGTCTTAATGGAAATGCAATTTTTAGGGGGGAAAAAAAAGTGTATTTATATGAGGTCCAAAATACCTACCAGTCAAGGAATCAAATTGGCAGTCAATTCTACCTTATAAAGATGAAGAAAATCTCCTAAAGAGTAGATATGAATTCCTTGATTTCCAAGAGGATCTACCAGCTTGCCCAAGGACAGACACAAGTACAGACACAGCAAGGTCCCTGAAGTGACAGCTCAGATACTGAAGAATCCTGACCTTAGTGCTTAAGTAAGTATAGCTTCCATGGAAATACCCTATTTAGTCTTAATCTAAGAATTTGCAGTGCAAAGCCATTCACTGAGGCACACTGGCCTGAAATAAGCTGGAGCTGGAAAGGAGGAAAGGACGACTAAGCAGGCTGATGAACTACAAAGCCCCAGGTCAGGCAATAAAATCACTTGCAACATCATTTTCCTTTGTTATTTCTTTCACAAATGTTAATGGATGCAGTTTTTACTCCACATTATTTACATGTCACACATAATTTTCATTGTATGGAAAGGTTAAAAAACATTTTTTAAAGCAAGTGAACCAACATTCATCTCATAAATTGACTAGAGGCACTTGCAAAGGAAAATCTAAGTTTCTACATTACCAAAGCATTTTTTCTCCCACATGGAAGGAGAGAAAAGAATTACTCTCTGAAAAAAATATATAAATAATTTTTCCACCTTGCCTTACAGGCAGTTGATTACAGCAGTCAGTAAATGAAAGATTTCACTGTTTATTTGTCAGATTTACACCAAAAATACCAGGAAAAAAAAAAGATGAAATGTCCAGAGTTGCAGAGGGATTTATGAGGCACTAAATACTTCTGTGTATTGGGACCAAAATGTAATTTCATATATGTATGTGTGTAGTAGTTGGCTACAGGACAAGATAGATAGATGGAAAAACACACACATGCACATTGATAGAGACATCCACACTGTACGACAAAATGCTGAATTTCAGCTTTACTTGATCCCTTAGAGCTGGCCCAGCTGGCTCCAGCAGAGATTCTGACACAGCTCACCCACCATCCTTCTAGCAAAGGCGGAGTAGTAATTCCTTTTTCCAGACAGGAAACAGAAGAAAAGGAATTGCTACAGATCCTACAAGCCCCCTGGGGCAAGAGAAAGAACTTCCCATGTTGGGGGACTCCCAAACATGCAGCCATGGTCTCCATTGTGTTTTCAAGTTTCTGGATAGACAACAAGGGGTTTCCTTGGAACTTACACCAAGGAATGGCTGAGAAAGAATTGGTCGGATTTTTGGTTGCTATTCTACCCTGGTGATACATACAGAGTGTAAGTGTAGGAGGCAGAGGTGTTCTTGGCAACAACTCCTGTCACAAGCAAGTTCAACAGATACAGGGAAATACAGATTACTGACAAATTTAGAACAGAATACTGACAAATTTAGGACACTGAGGAACAATCCTACTGCTTATGATGGGATCCATGCCCTCTTAAAAAGACTCGTGACAACTGTCATGCCCCTTGTGATGGCTGGGGAGAAGGCATGAGCACCCAGTTTGCACAGCACCTGGGCAGAGGGGTTGGATATGGCAAGATGGATTGGTGCAGCCCTGGAGGCTGGTGCAGTGGGGAGATGATGCCAGCCACTTTCCTGGGTCATGAAGGGCAGTGCACCAGGGACCCAAAAGGTTTGTGTGGAGCTGTCTGGAGCCCACAGGAGTATGGCAGGAAAAAGGTTAGCGTAGGGGCAACATCTGTCCTGCTGAGAGTATGTAAGGTTGAGGAGAAATTGGTTTCTGAACCCTTTTATTTATTCATCAGGTCTAAATTTATCCTTTTCAGAAGTTGTCTTATTTAGTGCATGTTCTAGACACCCAACGTTAGGCCAGTTTAATAATTCAAAGCTCCTTTGATGTCCTTAGTGTACTCAGTTTACAGGAAAGTCCCAGCACG
This sequence comes from Pitta sordida, assembly GCA_013390025.1. Lineage (NCBI taxonomy): Eukaryota > Metazoa > Chordata > Aves > Passeriformes > Pittidae > Pitta > Pitta sordida. Next base: position 888,635 of record WEKX01005334.1, on the reverse strand, counting down.
TCCACCCCAGGGCCCTGGCAGACTCCAGGTCCCACCAGAGACAAAACACTGAACAGCTAAAACAGAACCAAGGTCTCAGTCTGCCTTGAAATCAAGAGAGCTCACCCTGTTCACATTTGGTGAGCTGCAGTCCATAAAGCTCTGACTGCCTACAGGTATTGAAAGAGTGGTACTTAATGCCTTTTGCCAGAAAATAAGCAGAGATGTATCTCAGGGAAACAGAGCATTCAATTGTCACGGATTCTGTTGCTTTCCGCAGAGTATCTCTTGTTATTAATTTAATAACTGAAGAGGAAATCCTGTTAATCGTAAGTCACAAGGTTGCATGAGCTGACAGCTGTGATATCACAGCTGTTGATAGCTCAACACAGGCATGAGGAGATGGCAGATAACGCACGTCGTGACTGTCAAGAGGATATTCAACTGGTTGCTTAATTTTCACCACGCACACACCTCCCCTCCCAAAAATGTCACATCTCTTTCTTTTCCTACTTATTACAACAAATACATCGCTCCTACGATCAGATGCCAACCTATAATTAAAAACAGGCAGGTGTCAAGAATTGATTACACTGCTACAGTCATCTAAGGGTTAAACAGGAAGAAAATTAAGTCAGCCCAGAAAGAAAGTAAAACAAGTAACTGAATTAAATCCCTATCTGCTGGTGTGAACTTGGGTAGCCAAATTTTTGGGTTTTGCCTTTGAAAAAAACCCAAACTATCCAGCAGCCCCCCCTAAAATAAAGTATCCTTGAGACCATTGTTCAAAGCTCACATTTCACGTGCCAATTAAAGTGCCAGTGTGGCAAAATGAGTCTGGTTTTTGAGATTCCTGTGTGGAATGAGCTTCCTAAAATGGTGGATCTTAGGAACATTTTATATCCAAGCACATGTTCATTATCACACATAAAAGTAAAAACTCATCCAGTGCAAACTGGCTGAAACCTGGCAAATATTTTAAGCCCTTTATGATTTTAAATGACACACAGTGATCTTCTATTTTCACATCACTTATTGCTTCTGACACACACAATTTGTTAGCATGCCTGGGGTCACAAGTCAATGGAGCAATGTTGAATTACAGTGACCAGGAGGGTTTGCCTCCTCCTTGCTTACACATTCTCTGCAGCTTTTACACAATTCCTGGTCTGCAGCTCCCATAGGTGCTATGGAAATACAGTTGTCTGCTACCCCAGGAGGATGACAGATAATGGACATGCCCATGGCCTCATCTTTCTTCCTCTGAGCCATGAAGGAGTCTGCCAAAGGCATCCACAGAGAATTAAACATCTTTGTGGAGCACAAGAAAATTCCTGGGAGAAAAGGGAAAACCAAAATATTAGTGAGACATCAAATCTTAACCAAGTGCCCAGCATGGGAATTTTGCTGGGAAAAAAGGGTAAGAAAGACCCACAAAAACAAAGCTCCCAAAGGCAGATAAAGCTAATGAAATATCTGCTTCTGGTGGAGACTGTGGGTTCAGCAATCAAGGAGAGGAGTATGGAGAATACAAGAGAAACCTTCACTGCTGCTGGGTCAAACATCTCAGCAAAACAGCTGCAGCTGGTGGGCAGTTCAGCCTTGATGCTCCAGACACCCCAGGCACTCACCTTGAACAACAACTTGAAATTTTACTGTAGAGGGCTGGTGTCGGTGCAAAATTACGTGGCTTGCCTTAAACCAGTGTTTTCTACCTTTTATTTCAGCAGAGCCTGCTGGGGCTTTGCAGGGACTTTTGTGGGAGGTCATTGCATCCTCCCCCAAGGAGGAGGTGCAAGCCCCCACCATGCGACACACACGGGAACCAGTGTTGTGAAATGTCTCCTTTGGAGGATCCCATGAGATCGCCCTGTGCTGCCCAGGTTGACACGGAGTCTCCAGAGAGGAAACGTTTCCTTTTAATTAACTCAGGTCCAAACTCGCAGAAGTTTTTCACAGCCCCAAACTTTATGTAATGCTTCAAGATCAACAGCGAAATAAGAAGAGACTTGACCTGGAAAAAGTTCCAGTTCAGGAAAAAATGTATCTTTTTTTTCCTCCTCACTTTTAGCAAATGTAGTGATGACTGGGTATTGTAGGTACAGCTCTGCCCAGAAGCAGTAGCTATTAGTCACCTCATGATAATTAGTCATCTAAGATACCATTTTTTAAAGACCTCACATAGCTCCAGCTGGATATTACTCTGAAGTCTTGAAGGGGGCTCAGTGCAAGAAAATGGGCTCCCATGCTGCTGCAAACCCAGGAGAAAAGGCAGGATGAAGGAACAGGACAGCATTGGCAGCTGAATGGCCTTTTTAGCTGCCCACGTCTGTTCTCCCATTATAATGAGGGAGAAAAGACACTGGAGCCTTCTGCTAGTGCTTGGAGCTATAGGCAGTTAAACACAATGCAGGAATATTGTTTTCACTCCTGATGTGCTGCTGCAGACTCACATCCCTGTGCCTAGCAGGGACCATGGAGCCCTGGTAAAATCACTACAACCCGCGATGGTCCCTCACCTCAGGTAGGAGGGATATTTTCTGCACAGGGTGATGGATCAAGGAGACCCACAGGGCTGGCAGTGGCAGCACCACCCCCCATCCACGAGCCCTGGATCCAGACCTTCCTTGATACGCTTTCCTCTACAAAGAGGAAAGAAAAACAGATATTTTTGCCCCACTCCTCCTCAAATCAAGATTTTATGATTAATTCAAAGAGAAAATTAGTCTCTTGGGAAGGAAAGATATTAATCTTATCAATTATTTGAATAGAGTGGAATGCAGTGACATCAGCAGCTAATGAACTAAATCTAAATTAAGCACATTATTTTATTTTAATTTTTTTTTTACTAAAGAAAGAACATCTGGTGTTTGACAGTGAGGCCAATCAAATTGCCAATTATTTCTGCAAAGTGCCATACCTCCTCATTGTTCTGTGTGCAAGCATTTCTTCAGTCCTTACCACCAATATAGAAAACAGAAAATAGCTTGTTGAATGAGCCACTGCAGAAATCATCTTGTCGGGAAGAACTCATTAGGTCAGCAATGAAGTGATTTATCAAAGACTTAGATTTCAGCGATCAGCTTTTCCCGAACAGCAGTCTTGGTGGCAGCACTTTGAGCAAAGGCTTACAAATTACCATTATAATCTTGCAACATGGCTCATCTACACTGGCCGGTTCCTGACCAGTGGAATGGAGACCAAGAAATACAATCCTTCCTGACCTCTATTATATGCTGTCAGCCGTCCTGATGTGATGCACTGAGTGGAGCAGATATTTAATACTTCTGAATGGTGATGAGAGGGATTTCACATGCTGGAATTCATGCTGAAAGCAACATGAGATTGCTTTATTTAATCTTAAATTCTCCTGAGCCTCCTCTGCCCGATTCCCCCCCCCAGCCCTTTGCGGAAGTGGATGGTCCCTCAGCATGTGGTGGTGATCAGTTCAGTCTCATGCAACACCTGACCTTATGTAATCCAACATGTGTCTTATGATATTTTTCAGTTCCCTCAGGTTGCAAGCTGCCTTTTCCATGTCTGTCAGAATAGTGTGGCTGCTAATCCTGTTCTCCCATCTGCCTGAGCTGGGAGAGCAGAGGGGAAAAGGTGGGAAGGGAGGACATGATTTCTTTAAAATGTCAACTCCCTAAGTTTCCATGGTCTGGAACATAAGATCGAGTTCATGATCTTTTTCAGCCCGTTGCATACACAAGACGTATTTTCCTTGCAAAACAGAATTCACCTTTTCATCTAAGTGGCTTTTCAGACAAAAACAAAATCCACCGCTAAGTACAGCTTCAGGAACAACTCAAATACGTGCACACCCCCACCCCATACTCTCTTTAATTTTCCATTCTCAGCTCTGCCTCTGATCCTTTCTTACCACCTGGATATTAGTGTCTCTCCTCACCACCTTTCTCTCTTCTCCAACAGTTTTTCCCATTGGAATTCCTTCCCCTTCTGCCAGCATCCTCCTCTCCCTTAGGACATGAACTCAGTTACATCAGCACTGAACTTTCAAACCCATAATGTACAAGTGGATTCGAAATTAGTCAAAACAAGCTCATCCATCAATAGCTTTTAATGTCAAGAGCTCTGAGGGCAGGGGTGGGGGTGGAAGGCAGGGCCACAGTGCATATTCAGGCAACAATGAAAATGTTGTCAGAGAGCAATTAAGTGTGCTCCTGTGACAGGTTGGCACTGCACTTTTGCTAAGGTGAGAGAAGTCATAAAACATTTACAGTTTACCCAGCACAAGCAGCATCAAGTGCCTTTTATATCCAACCTGGATCCCCTCAGCAATCATAGGATATCCAAGCCTGCCTTGTGCCAAATGGTAATTGCATTTTTAAACAACATTAATCACTTTTTATCACGACTTTTCAGTTTGTCGAGTCAAATGTCATATTCTCTATTGCTAGGCAGCCCTCCTTGCTGTCCTGTGAGCATTAATTAGATAGATAGAGGAAATTTGTTGAGCCACAAAGCATAAATAAAGGAACTTCTTTCTTTACTAATATTAGTCTAAAATAATTTGTTCATCCAAACATTCACAAGCAATATGGTAGTAACACGAAGAGTTTAAGAAGAGTCAAAACCCCATTCTAGGCAGATGACTCTGTACTCCCTTCATATTCAGGGCTACTAAAGTTGTTTCCATGTACATGGGATACAGGACTTTAACACATTAATCTGGCAGGATTCAGCAGCTGCAATCCTACCTGCTATGAAAGTCAGGGGCTGAATTCTAAGAACAGCTGAACTGAAAGAAAGCAGCTGGAGAGGCTGCCTGGCAAACAGCATGTATTTCCACTAAGACTTGAACACACCCGGTAGGATTTCCATAAGGTGAAAAATATGGCTGGAAGACAGATATTAAAATGGAAAGAAAAAAAACAGCATAAAGAGCTGAGTACCTGAAGAGTAACGAGAGAGCTGATGCTCCCTGCATGGCTGAAGGGCTGAGTGTGCTATTGACTGAGATGACGAGGTTTTGGACAATATGGGAAATCAAAGAGATGCCAGGGAGCTGGAGATCTAGCATTGTTCTGCATCCCTTCCTTTCCAAATGAGGGGAGTGAAGCAGAAATTGAATAATAATAATAATAAAACCCCACTTGTGCATTCAGTGCTGGGAAAAATTCCTGTGTGGAAAAAAAGAGCTGTGGACAAAACACACTGGATGACTAAGAGTCGGTTTCTCAGTGCAGTGCCTACCTATATGAATCACAGAATATTCTGAGTTGGAAGGGACCCACAGGGATCATCGAGTCCAACTCTTAAACAGCACCGCTGCCTCCCTGGCAGGAATCTAACCCCTGGTCTGCCCCGTGAGAGATGAGGAGACTCAACACTGTACTAAAGTGGATTTTCCACTGTACTAAAGTGGATTTGGGGAACAGTTCCTCTTATTCCCCTGATTAGGTTACTCACCCCACAGAGGAGAGATCAGCCACAACTACAGTACTCGTCACGACCCCCTACACCTGGAGGCAGAGGGCAGGAAGAGAGTAGCTGATCTTCAATGGCAAATGGTGCACGACAGACTGAGCACAATAAACATTTTTTCTCCATCGTTGGAAGAGGGTATCAAGGTCCAAACTTGCTGAACACTTCATTTGGTCCTTAGCCAAGGAAGACCAACAGGGAGTCCAGCAGCATCCAACACCCACTGCAAGCCACAGCTCCTGGGTCTTGCTTTAGTAGCATAGCAGAAGTGCTGGCCCCAGGCTGAGCCCAAGCCCTGAGCTCTTGTCAGTGCACCAAAGCAAGGGACAGGCCATCATATTTTACCTCTCCTCTTCACCTCCTCTCCAGCAATTCTACACGTATCGATTAGGACTGTGCTGTTTCCTTGTGGTTGGTATGTCCTTCCAACAGCTTGCTGCAGGAAATTTCAAATTGCTTTATTAAACCATCTCCTATATATTTACCTACCAACAACCCAATAATGGTATGAAATTAAAATCACATTACCTTTATCTGCAATTATCCCATTACAGAAGCAGGTGAGTGTTGCAGAGGCAGTCATCACATTTTTTACAGCATAACTACTTTGGATAAAAATTACAGAGAGGCAGGTTTCTTATCTTTGAGAAGATAAAGGAGATCCTTTTAGAGCTTTGTCCAGTTTGTGACAGCAGGTCAAATGAAGATATTCTAAGACTAAAGTCAGTATTTCCAGGTGACCCTTGTTTTGCCTCCAGGAGGCTTCTCTTTTCCCTTATCACTGCAGCCTTTGTCACCTGTAGAATATTATTCAATAAGTCTTTTGTGTTTTCAGCTCTCAGCCAAGATCCATCTTTCTCGGGAACAAGCAGATAACCACAGAAAATGAAAGGGCACCTGCTGGTCTCACCTTGCTGTGGAGGGCTTGTCCACCTTGACTCTCCTCTCCAAATGGCAGAAATAAAAGGACAGGTTTACCCTCTAATACAGACAAGAAATGTACCCACACCGTATTTCTTATGTCAAGCTGATTGATCAAATGGGAAATAGGGGAGGAACATGCAAGCAATGTGGACTGCATAGAAGAGCACTAGCTACACAGACAAATAGAGTGAAAATTCAAGTAAGAACTATCTAGTCCATTCTCCCAGGGTTCTGAGGCAAACATGAAGCCATCCACTGCAAAAATCCCTTTTAAATCTCTTTTATGTGCCTACTACAAGCTATGCATTCCTCACACAACAATGAGGATTTCTGGGCACCAACCTGTAGGGAAGAGAAACTGGAAGATTTGCCTTTCTTGAGGACTTTGGGGCTTCCTCACTGTTTTGCAGAGCTGAGAGTGCCATGTTCAAAAACTCCAGTATTTTTTCTAATTCTCACTGAGAGACATTAGATCCCAGGCCCTTTGGCAAGATTTATTTCTTGCTTGGCTTTTCAGGTTCATTTTTATTTCAGATATTCAGGATATTTGCGTTTTTCTACTGAACAAGGCAAAGTCTCTTCACACCTATGTAAACTGAAATTTTATTTTGTAAAAATAGGACAAAATCTTTATTTCAATCTTTCTCATGGAATGGAAGTCCCATTCCTGATTATTTCTCCCAACATAGCCTCCATCCAAAGGGAAGATGCCCCTGAATACCCTCTTTTCCTTGATGAGTATAGACCTTTCCCCATCTGGTATCTGAGCATAGACACAAGCCCAAGCCTTGTGTTAACATGTTCCCAGCCTCCTTTCATAATATGGAAATGACAGCAGTTGTTGCATGTGAAGATGAAATCAAATGAATAAATGAATGTCAACAGACTGTGGGTAGAGGCACAGAGGTTGCATAACAGAGAGACTACAAGTGCACAGATGCAGTGAAACCAAATTGGGTGCTGAGTGGATTGTCAGGGCTTGTTTCGGAGGGATGCACCTCGTCATGTCACCAGCACAGCTGTCAGCCAACGAATCATTCCCAGAGAATTAAGAAACAAAAAATAACAGCCTCTACCCATCCCTCATGGAGGCCATTTAGAGGGAATGTGACATCTCTAGGTAAATCAGATGGTGAATTGTTACAGAATGGCTCTTCTTCCCTGCAGGAACAAAGTCTGGAGATCTCCTACAAAATTCTTACTATGTCAGTGTCAAAGTCAATAATTCTCCCCCCAAAATTTATTACCAGCTGCACATGTGGCATTAATGTCACACTAAGGGCATGGCTGTATGGATGAGGACTGACAGACTTATGCTCCATGCCCCAGCTCTGAGCTGGCCGGATGCAAAGCAATTCTGTTCCAGAAGCAGAGAGCCATGTTAGCAAGGTGACAGCTTGCCAAACTTTTTGCCACCATATGATTTTCTGAATGCTACTGTTTGGATCTATTTGTCTCCCTTTCAGGTGTCTGCCTTGCCTGTTAGTCCTTTAACCTGAACTGGAATTCCTCCTTCTCATCCTCTCTTAGAGCAAGAGACCTACACAAACCAAGGCTGATTTTACTAACCTGGCAACAGCTTCTTAAATAAACAGCACACTTCTGTGCTTCATGCCTCTCAAACAGAAATGCCACTTCAGCTTCTTTGTGCCACTTCCCCTCCGAAAGTGCAGCAGCAGCAAAACAATCAAGAGAGTGTGAGGTAATATCCCATACAGCAGGCCTGCTTCATTCCAAGCAAACAGACAAATAACCTCCAGCTTGAGAAGGAGGAATGCACAAACACTTAGAAGCTAATTCCCAAACCCAGCAAGACAAAGGCAGAGTTAAAAGACTCAAAACACCTGAGCAAGCAAAACAGTTTCTTATCCCTCTCTAAAGCAAACACAAAGACGAATTGCCTTCGCTTTCTAACTTGGCAAGCCAGCCATAATATATTGCCTGCCACAGCAATGATGATTGTTTTTGTGCTCTCCACCCCAGCCTGATACACATTCAGCAGATTCATAATTCTTTCAAGTACTCCAAGATAAACATGCAGGTGCTTTATGAAGAATTTCAATTATAAGATTCCTGGGAGGGTCCAACACGCTGCCCCTCAGCCCCAACACAACAGTGGATTCAGCCCCCACACCCCAGAGACGTGGTCTGCAGGTCAGGTCCAAAAGGACCACAGGTTCCTTGTACTTTTAGAAGCCTTTGTTGTATGAGGATGGGTCTCTGTCATTCACAACTGCCTGTAGCATCCTCCAATGCTCTTATCCCCAGAGGGAACACAGTGGGGTTCTATTGTGTTGGCCACCAGTGCAAGTGACAGGAACATCCAAAGGTCTTGCTGCACACTGAACTCATTGGGGGTTTTGGCAGCCCACGTCTTCCCCTCCGTTACGCCCAGGCTGAAGAGCTCCTGCTTAACTTGGCTCCTGCTTCCCATGGCCAAACCCCAGCCTGAGCCACCCTCATCAAGGCTGAACTGCTACAAACAACATGGGAAAATCAACTACATCCGAAGGACTCAGCGGTTTGGAAAGGCTACCTCCATCATTAGTCCTGAGCTGCCACCACACACTGCAGCTGGCTGGAAGGGCACTGAGCTTTGCATCCTCAGCTTTTGGATGGCCACTGCTTGGCTCCCAGCTAGAAGGTCTCTCAGGACTCCTGCTCACCTTGGTCTTGGCCCAGATTGGGAGACCTGAGACAGCTTCACCATCAGTTGTCCCAGCTGGTCAGCAGCACCCTCGCCCTGTCCCAATTGGCCCAGTGAACATATATGATGTAGTGCTGGAGCCAGTGAGTTCTCCCCAACATGGTGTGTCTACTTGGTGGGGTTTGCAGTCCCCAGGGACTCACAGGGATCAGATACTAACGCTTAGAGCCTATTTCAACAACATCCAGCAGAACTGGGATGGTTCAAATATTGCCAGTGAAATATTCTGCCTTTCACAAAGGATAACATCTTCTGCAGCCTGTGAAGCATGACAGATGCATCTTGCATTCTGTACACAATAGTACTGGCTTATATACTGCCTTCATTTCACTGCTCAACTTTGTCAAAACCGAGGGAGACACTTGGATTGCTCTCTTTTCATGTTTTGTGTTTCTTGCTTCCTCCTCCCCTGCAGCATCCTATCATTGTAACAATATTCACTAATTCCACCATTTTGTCCTGCGTGATAGGAACAAAACCAAACTGGAGTCTTCACACCATTCAATTATAGGTCCTTGAGATCTAACACAATAAATGTGGAGAAGGAAATTCTCCAGCCAGTGAATACAGCAACCTCATTTAGGTGCTGCTCATCCCAACCCACCAACCCTCTGAGTGACACATCTGGAGTAAGGTACTGTGGTTATCCTTCCTTCTGAAAACACATTTTCAATTTATAAATCATTAGAGAAAGGGCAAGATGAAACAGGACATCTAAGGAAAATAATAAAAAAAAAAGCAGGTACAGTCTCACTGTCCTGCGACCTGAAGTCTGTGTGCCCTCCAAGCTTTTATTTTGGGAGTTTTTCAGTGACAGGCTGGGGAATGCCCTCCCTTCCCAATCGCTTATTTTGTGTTTCTGAATAAAAATAAAAAAGAAACAAATCTCTCACCTTGTCAATATTGACCTCGATTTGTTAAAAGTCAGGTCTAATACATTTCTGCAGTCACAGCATATAAGGATTTACGCTTCCCAGTAAAGATGGGTTGATTTCCAAAACCGAAGGAATTTTTAGTTATTGGTCTTTGTTTTGTCCTCTAAATTCTACTGTAGTATAAAGAAAAGCTGTAAATGGGTGCAGAGGGTAATATGCCACAACGTGTTGACACAGGGTGCTTTCCATAAGTGGATGCTGGTACATAGACCAGTAAAAGTAATATGATCCCTAACCAAAGGGCAGCAAAACCACAAGAACTGCTCCCAGCAGCCAGACTGGTCCTGCCTTCAGAACCTCCTCTGGGACCCTCTGGTCCACAGGTTCCACGGAAACTGGGCTGGCTCCAGTGGTGGTAAGAGCCCTACTGTGACTCCTGCAGTCAGACTTTAGCTCTAAGTGTTCCCCCTCCCCAAAGTCAACATGCTGGCACTGAGCACCAGGATCAGTGTTGTTGCTCAGCAATGTTCTTGCTCAAATAAAAAGAGCACCAAATAGTGGCGAGAAGGCGTGTGCTGATGTGCTCATTATTTCATACAGTGAAGAATACCTGCTCCATTTTCTCTTCTGTAAGGGTAGATGAGGTGGTTGACAAGCAGATCTGTTCTGAGCCCAGCACAACTGTCCCTGCCCACAGACCTTGTCCCCCACCCGTCTCCCATCCCCCCCCGCCTTGTCCATGTCAATGACAAAGCCTTTGGCTGCTTCTCTGGCAAAGGAGTGTGAAATCCGCCCTTGTCCAAAACCATGAGCTCTGCTGCAATCCAGGCCTCCTGTCCCGAGGGTGAACATTGTTCCCACAACAGACCCCTCTGGTCCTTCCTGGCCGTGCCTTCAAGATCAGTATTCTGCTGGTTCTCATAGCATCTGCCGGTACTTGGCCTGTGCCTTCTCCATCCTTCACCATGTCCGACACTGTTGCCTCTGCACAGTCACTATGATTTATGCCATGGTCTGCAAGGGGAAGATCAGGCTCGCCGACTCCACCAGAAATCTCATACTAGCCCTGAAAACTGACAGCAGCCAGAGGCAGCTCCAGGCTAATGTCACAGCCGCAGCTTCAGCACACGGCAGGGCGAGTCTGACCTAGTTTTAACCCGGCTAAATATGCAAATAAAGAACATGAGAGTGTGTTGCAAAAATTAGTCCAGGGTTTCTTTATTTCCTGAGGGTTCTCTGATGCCTTAATACTCACACACCATTGGAACATTTCCACTGCCAGATCTTCTTACGGATGTACCAAGAGAGGAAATACATGGTAACATTTAAAGGGTGGGCTGTCTGAGGTGGGATTTTTTTTTGCACAAGCTTATAGGAAGATGAGAATTTAAAAGATTAACATACTGACAAAATACAAAAAATAAAAATTGGAAAAACTTTTTTTTAGTGGAAATTTCAGCTGCATATTTTTCCTTTTTGCTTGCTTTTTTCAACCATACTGTTCTTAACTTAGTCATGGAGAGATAAATGCTACCCTGACTATCATCCTGACAGGCCTTTTTTGTTGTTATTTTTAAGAAAATGCATTTTTGTGCACTTGGCTTTATCTTAGTTTCAACATCTGCTTTTCTCTTAGAGTTTCTGGTTCACTTTCACCATAGAAAATACTCAAAATTCAGCTTCTCTCAATTATTTATTAACTCTAGATCATTTGTGTAGTCCACAACTACTTCTTTGCTATGGAAAATGTATTTTATTTGAATCACTCACAGAGTTCTGTATACCTATCAGCACCTTAATTTCAATACAAAACTGTGCTGACAGTACAGAGGACACAGCAAGGGCACAGCATCCTGGTCTACGTCCTTCAGATGGTCCTGAGCCTCCTCAGCCAGGATTTGGTCATGCCCAAGATGTGTAAATGTGTCCTTTGAGTGTGAGAACACACCTGAAGTTGAGCTATGAACTACTATCATGGCAAGAATGGGGATATTGCCTGGCATAGAGACCATAAGAACCTGTGGCACAAAAGAAGAAAAACACATCTAAATACTTGCTACCAATGATCATGAGACAGAAGAGATGCTCTCCTCATCCAACACAACTAGATGAGTGGCTATCCTTCAGGTACAGCCATTTCCTACCCTAGAGAACACGAGCCATGGGCACCAGAGAGCAAAGCAAGTAGAGAAACACAAGGAAAGCTTCATGGAGAGGGAAATGACAGTAACGGGACACAAAGCTACAATGAAGTTTTGAATATGCTCATATTGCACGACGGGCACTGCCACTTGACAGCACATGTGGAACAAGTCTCAGACATGCAGACCCTTGTCAAGAGTGCTCAAGGAAAAAAACAAGGACAGGAAGCCATGAAAACCATTAATCAGTAGACTGCAAGCAGTGTTATTTCTGGCATAGGTTGAGACAATGCTAATCATTACGACTTCTATGAACATTCCTGACCTTGCTCAGGAAGGCTTTTAATTAAATGATTAAGTCCCTTAACTTCTCCAAATCTCAGGCGTATGCCTGTAGGCTTTCCTCAGAAAGGCTTTTTTTCTGAATCAGGATCTCCATGATTACAGTCAACTAATTATTTGAAAAGCATTTTTATCTGGACTCCAAGCAATCAAATTAAATACAGTTAATGTGGGCTTGGCAGGACTCCACACAAACAAAAGTTGCTCTGTTTCTGTGCAAAATTGGAAAATCAGTTTTTGCTAATAAACTAGTGTAGGAAATCTGCTGCTACAGCTTTTCATTGTTTTCTCACATTCTCCATTTTGCTGCAAAATGTTGTTGGTGCAACTCCGTTGTGATGAATGAAGCCTCACATCTCACAACATCCTGCCTTTAGCACAAGACCTTGTAGGAACCAGAGACTGAGAAAGAATGAATTGCTCTGGTTTGCAGTAAAAGTTGATAGAGACAAAGAGCATGCTGAAAACAAAGGAATTAACTCCATGCCACTTTATCAGAAAAGATATAACAAGACAATGATATAAATCACGATGCTTTAGAAGCTATTGGACATTTGAGGTAGGAAGGCAAACTAAGTAACATAAAGCAGAAAAAGCATATTGATAAAAATATTGAAAACCAGTCTACCTCTCTCATTACTTAATACTTCACTATGATATTTCACTTGACTTTTCCCTCCAAATACCTGCCCTTATGGATCATTATTCACAACGAACACGGAGAAAAACACATCTAAAACTTAAGGCAGCGTGTCTATTTTTGGCTCAATGACTTAATGCTGCATCCTTTTTATAAGAAATTCTGATGCAAAAAATCATGAGACTTCATTGCTGTAAAACACATCGGGCATAGAAAGAATAAATAATTTGGAACTGCCATGAAGTTGTGTTAGAAGTCTCCATCTTTATTAAGTCATAATTAGAATAAGAAGAGTCAGTCTGATGAATAAAATCTTTAGTAAGCAGAGGGATATAGATTTTTGCAATATACTGAAGCAATGCAATAACAGAAGCAATGACTGTAAATATTAATATTGGTTACAAACCAAGATTAATCTCTAGGATAGACAGAATCTCAGGGTAAAATATTAGAGTTGATGCAATGTCATGGACAATGGCAGGGCTCATCACTCTGCTCTCAGCAAAAAGTAGTCCTTACTTGGAGGTTTTGGGGGAGGAAAACTCCCTTCTGGCTCTGGGATGCCCCAGAGTTGCACACAGACACTCTGGAGTAAAGCAGAGCTGTGTCCACCAGTTCAAGCCACTGAGTACTGGAATAAACTGGAATAGCTCAGCTGTCTCCAGCGCCACAGGCAACTGGAAGGCACCAGGTGACAGGGCAGCAATGCACTCAACAGGTATGGGGTCCCTTGAACAGGATTTGCCAGGCTCTAAACATCAAAATTTTGCATGCATTGTCATGTTGAGCACTTTGGAGCTGTTTGTAGTTTGTGTATTTTTGCATTGTTATTGCATAATTAAGCTGAAGATTTCCAGACTAAGCTGTCCCAAGAGCACAAGGAAACCCAGCAACAGTCAACTTTCAATCCCATTAATTGGTTGGAGGATAAAAAACAAACAGTTTGGGCTCATGTGTGCCATGCATGTTAGGAAGGCACAGTTAGTAGTTTATTTTATATAGAATTAAACCCTTTTCAGGTTAGCAAATGTTTATTAATTGACGTCAACCATCATTTGTATAAAGTGATACTTTCCAAGGACCACTGAAGAAACTGGTTTGGACTTTTTCTCTGAGGTTCCAGCAGCAAGATTTTATTTTCACATTCTCAGCATTTTATCTAAGAACACCTGTCTCATCAAGTTGTATTTTCAACCAGAGCAGGGACTGGAGAAGGAAAACAGATGTCTGATGCACCCTCAACAAGAAACACGAAAACATATGCCATGAATATTTTTATGGACTTTTCTTTCTGTTACTGTTATTACCATGCAAATAATATGCACGGGAATCTTTAAACATCTTCTAACCATTCAGTAAATTCGACAGAATAATTAATTCAGTACTGAGAATCAGCCCCCAAAATTTAATGACTTCTTTTAGTTTTTATGTTGCATCTGGGAACCACTAGAACACAGTACTTTGGTGCTCCTTCAGAGGGCAATTCTTGGCTTTTCCCGGGGATGCTGTCTCAGCTCTCCGTGCCTGTGGTCAGAACCTCTGTTTCCACTGGGACAGGAGTGGGACAGACTGATCATGTCCAGTGCTCTACTGTAGAGCAGAGAAACTGCCTCGTGTTCTTGGAAGTCAGCCCTGAGTTATACAACTGCAGTTCAAAGGTTACAAAGGCACAGGCTTTGCCAGCAGACTCCACACTTCAAAGCTGTGGCAACAATTGTTGGATCAAACATAGAGAAAAGAAGTTGCCTGTGGGTCCCCAAAGCAAACTGGACTCTCAGAAGAAAAAACAGGATCCAGAAGAATCTTACTGAGAAACAATGAGGAAAAAAAAAAAGCTCATTTATGTGGAACAAAGGGCTGAGTCCTCAAGAAACTCTCCAAGCTGCTTCTACATCCAACCAATATTTTCTCTAGCACATATGGAATGAGCCTCAGCCAACTTCCTCCTCCAGACATTCCTGCTTCTTACTATCCTTAAAAAGAAGCAAGGCAGTTAATTCAAGATCTCATTCATATGTACTACAGGAGCCACCAGACTTGCAGGGACAGTCTCACCATCGTGTTTTCCTGACTCAACAAAAAAATGCACACAAGCTTAAATCCGTATATATCCATACGTACATCTTAGCTCACAGCACATGTGAGATAATGCCACATGAGCTCAATCCCCTAATGACAGACAACCTGGAGACTGAAATTTCTGACAAATGCAATTGAAAGAAATGTAAGACTGTTCACAGATGCTGCTGGGGTGCAGATGAAGCCTGGTCTATAAAATCTATATAAGTGAAGCCCATAGAAGTCCATTTCTTTCTTACAGTCAGCACCAAAGTCACATCAGCTGAGGAATGGACTAAATAAACTTGTCTAAGGCATGATGCCAGCAATTTGGATTTGCTTGAGTATGACCTCTCCCTCCTGCTGCAGCAAAACCTCCTCAAAAGTTCTCTTTGAAGAAACTATTTGCTGTGCAATCAAAGCTAATGAGACGCCTAGAAGAGATGAAACCACTTCCATTTCAACCTCAACACCTTGAGGCTCAAACTATTTTTTGAAGCCAAGGATTTTTCAGTGCATATAGTGCCAAAGAAGATCTGCTGAGGAGAACAGCCTCTTCAGCTGCCCAGTCAGCAACATGGATGGTGGGAGTTCATCTCTGCTGTTTCAATGAAGAGCACATCACAGCAGCTCATGTTATCACCGAAATTGGCTCCTGCAGAGATGTTTGACATTGATGTGGAAGGACTGGGGTGCACATTATTTTCTGCTGACTTGCCAGAGCTCATCTGCTGGTACCTTTAGGCCCAGATACGCAAAATCTAAACTGCTAAAATATGGGGTAAATACTGCCAGAGCTTGAACTTAGGCATAAACACTCGATTTTAATGGTATTTATACCCTAGTTGGTAGGATTACGGAATTACAGAATGGTTTGGGTTGGAAGCAACTTTAAACATCAAGCTCCAACTCTCTACCACAGGCAGGGACACCTTTCACTAGACCAGTTTGTTCACAACTCCATTCAGCCTGACCTTGAGCACTCAACTCAGGATGTGCTCAAGGCCTTAGCCACATACGGGTACTTAACTGAGAATTCAGACACAATTCTCCTGACACTTTGTCCACTTTGATACAATTTTTTTAGTTTGTTTGAGAAAAAATCCTTCAGTTAACACAACTCCACCTGGGAAGGAGCATGTGTGCTGTCTTCTTTCATAGGCTCTGGAAATACGTACCAAGAAATAATGATTTTAAGTATTTTAGAAATGGTTTCCACAGCAGTGACTGTATTTTAAAACCCTGATGGTCATTTCTTATTTACAAGAGCATTTAAAAGGTAAATTTCATACCACAGCAACCTGTATGTTAAGTGCTAAAGGTTCATTTCAAGATGTAAAGATCTTTAATAGGAATTTCAAAGAGAACACCTTAAAAAAATGAAGGCAAGCTTCTCCCAGTGTGTTGTACAGGTACAACACCATCATTCAGTGTGTTCATGCCAGTAAAGGCAGTAAGGAAAAGGAAATACATATGCCTTAAATTCTGAAAAAAGTCTCTTGACTTGAAGCTCATGTTTGAGCGTCAGACTGTCGCATCACGGTCAGCCCCAACCACTGAATTCCTACATGTATTAAGGAGCAATACTAGTGGCAGCACATATTTCATACTCCTCAAATCCCACAATTTTCTATTTGTGTGACATTTTACTGCCTCTTCATTATATACCAGGAAGAATTGCTGATGGATTGACATCGCATCCAAAACAGAAACTGGCATCATTTCAGACTCATGCAATTTACAGCAACTGCTAAGTAAATTGGGATAGTTTTTTTAGATCCCACTCTTCCATTTTTAAAAATAAATCTTAAGAAAATACAATCCCAAAGGCCTAAAAGGCACACATTTACAGATGGCAGCAGTGGGTCATAAATGACATCTTTTTCTGGTACTATTTACGAGAGCCAAATAAACTGAACATATTACGAGCCATTTATAATCTTCTTCAGCAGAACAGTCAGCCAAGAGACAGAGCTGAGAGCCTGTTGTAACAAAAGGTATCAAAGTACGAGGAGAACAGTATCTATAATTACCACTCCAGTGATAAAACAAACACAGTACACCAGATGGGTTTAACACAAGATCACTATTAAATAAAACACTGCCTCCAATACCAAGGAATTAACATTCAGGAGAGTGTGAATTGAACAAAAATGTATAAAAGGCAGCAAATACAGCTCAGTCAACCTAAATGTTGTGTGCAACTCTAACCAAAGAGATCAAACCCCTTATAACCCTCTAAGTTGGTTGACCAGCCCCTCTGCAGTCAAACTTTCACAATTAGGTGTTAATCAAGACAAATGACAGGACTGAGCACACTGATGGCACAGGAACCTGACCATGTGGCACTGGTAAAAAAAGGTGTAAAACTCAAACCCAAAACAAACCCAGAGCCTAACTATCAATTTACAGAGCCTTTTCACTTACCACTTCAGAAACATCTCAGTTCTTCATCGGAAACACACTCTGATTCATCTTTTTGGCAGCTTCATAGTTGTAGAACGTTGCTTGACAAATCAGGAGCCAAGTTACAATCTAAAAAAGGGCTTCTTTTCATTTTCAGAAGTTTTGAAAAATATTTTATGGCCAAAAGTAAACCTGAAATTAATTAAAGTGACTAAGGCTGCACTACAGAGTATGGAGCTGCAATGCTCATGCTTTAGAGCAGGGCTCCAGCCCTCGGTGGGTTTGGAAGCAGTAGAAAGGATGTCACCACTAACAAGGCATTTTGATTTTTTTTTTTTGTCAACTTGCAGTGCTTTTTAAATTAAATGTTTTTGTAATTTGGGTATTATCTATGTAATATCTTCTTTAGTTGAGACTCAACACTTCAAAAACACATTTCAAAAACTTGAGACTCACCTACTCTGTGAGATTATTTAAACTCTACTATATCACAAAAAAGAAGAAGGAAAACAGTAGCAAGAGTAGAAGGTACAAATGTAGAACTAAATGTACACCATTACAGTATCATTTCAGGATAGAAAAGCATGGATCACCACAAAACATTCAAACTTAAAATACCCAAAGCTTTCCCAGTGATATTTTACCACAGAAAAATATCCAAATACTGTGACCCATCCATACTCCTCAGGCCTCAGGCTCCACCAGACAAATCCCTTTGAGGATGCTGTGATTGGAAATACAAATAATTCACCAGTGACTCCCCCCAGCTGCCTGGGCTCCCAGCAGGTTGGCTGAAGTACCAGGAAAACAGATGAGCAGAGACTGACAAACTATGCAAGATTTAAAAGTGATTCTAAAAATCTCTGTTAAAAAAAACCAAACAGTTTTTCAACCTTAAAAAGTCTTTCTACATTTTAAGAACTAAGTGACAGGAGACGTATAGTCCTGGCAATGTGCATTTATATGTATGTATGTGTCTGTGTATACACACACACACAATATACAGCATCAACAATTTCAACAACAGCAACTGAGTTGTTGCTGCCTTGCCCTGATTCTACACGGCCACATTGCTGTTGTGTCATGAAGGATCCATGATATGAACCTCAGACATAATTACAAACCCTGCTTCACCTAAATCCTTAGTTTCTCACTATTCTGGGGAAGGAAATTTTATACTGGAAAACTGGGAACCTTTGCTTTAAGGCTCGTCAAATGACTAATACATATTTAATTGGTGATTAATACATATTTAATGGAAGGCCCTTGGCAACTGTTACCTACAGTTTACTAATTTAGACAGAGATGAGCAAGTATAATTAAGGTGTGGTTCCTCCATTATCTTACCACTACACTCGCATGCATGCTTTGTATGGAAAACTTTATTTGATAATAAAAATAGCATTCACAGACTTTCTCCTTCTTTGTTGCTACATCATATACATAGTGTCTGTTCCAAGGAAAGAGGCTCGTACGGGGTAAGTCCACGTCTACTCATACTAGTGTTATGTATAAACCCAATTAAGTCAAATAAAGCTATGAACAATGTAGTATTTATATATGCATAGTGTTTTATAAAAAAGATTGGCCCACATACTGCTTTTCATCAACATGGAGAAGAGCATTATGTCTATAGCATGTTGCAAGAAATGATGATCAGAGAATATAGACTGCATACAAGTGCTTAATAATACATAAGCAGGCCCACCATGAAGAAAGAAATGATATTCAAACCAACAAAAACTTTAGAATTACTTATACAGTCTCCCATTTTAAAATAGCTTTACATACCTGATTCAGTTTACATTAAAATACATCCCCTGAATCAATTTGTTCCATTTTCAGAAATATAAACACTTAATCACATTCCTCACAGCTAAATTTTGTCATAAATCCTCTTTTATACAAGAAAAAGGCAACAGTTTCGGGTTTTTTTTCCAACAGGCTCTATTAATTACAATTTAAACTGTACACACAATGATCGGCCATCTTCTTTCTTGGTTTTGTTTTTACAGTACCATGGCAACAACAGTGATAGACTTGCAATGGTTTTGTGTTCATATGGAGGATGTGAGTCAGTATACATGTACACACCAATGCACTGTAAAAGCAGCAGTTTACTTTAGTGGTCCAACAGTAACGGCAAACATTTTGGCTCAGCTAGGCAGTAATCCATTAAATCATATACCAATGCTACAGCAGACTTACCACACAACTTGCAAATTTAAAAATACAACTTAGAAACTTGCAGGTTTCCCTTTTGCTGCTGTTCTCAGACTTAAATTTACAGCATATAACCAGTATAGATAGGCTTCTACAACCAGGTTGTCCCACTGATTGCCTCTTTTTGCCCGTGTTTTTTATTTTTTCTTTTTTTTCCTATTTTTTTTTCTTTTTCTAATCAAGTGCACTCCTTTTGTCCCAGTAAGGATGAACCAGTAAAATAAAAAAACCCCCTTAAATACAGAGCAATAAGAAGAGAGAGCTTTTGGAATTTGGCAAAAAAAAAAAGAAAAGCCCACTGGTTTTGCCTGAGCAGAAGGAATACACCTACTCCGAGAGGGAGGACCGTGCTCCCACCGCATTGTGCCTTGTCCCAGAATCCCAATCCCTTCCTTTGCTTCCAAGCAGACACACAGTACCATGCATGCTGGGGGTGCTGTCCATTTACAGCTAGAAGATGAGCAGGGCTGCGGCGGCTGCCTTAATGACATATCCTTACGTGTTGCTGAGGCTAATGAGAGATCAACAGTCTACATCAGCATGGTGGTGACCAGTCCTTCTGCCTCTGTGCATCCTGTCGAGGGGGCCTGAAAGTATAAACTGTTCATGGAACAAACTACAAATTCCTTATATCGTAAATCATCTTGTGCTGTGTGGGTTTGTATTTTTTTAATTATTTATTATTATTATAAATATCCTTCATTGAAACAGTAGTCTCTTCAAATAGTTCTTGCAATTTTAGGAACATTTGTCTCCTTCTTTTTTAATTCCTTCAGCAGGAGTGCTCCATTCCTACTGAGATGAACAATTTTCTTCCTTCCCCACCCTCAAACCTTAAAAAAATTTCTACATACAGTGTAGCAGTGAGTCACTAGAGAACAGTCTGGATCAAATTATTCAAACTTGGTCACAAAATCCTTTGCCTCTATTATATTACTGGCTACCCCCATTTACTATACTGGGGAGGAGGGAAAGTAGCCCAATAAAAGAATTATTTTTAAGAAATCTACAAAGAATGTAGAAACAAAATTTTATAATCCTTTAGGACCAACATTTGGCAAGTAATTAAAAAAAAAAAAGAATACACTGAAAAATACTTTCTTTAATATTATACATCAGGCACAACACTTTTTTTTTTTAATAAGATTTCATCTGCATAAAAGGTTTGTAGGATCAGCAGGTGCCGGATGTTTCCTTGCCTGTGAAAGCCAGATTATTTCAGCTCCCGCACTTTCTCCTCTGCTCCCATGGTGGGGGGAAGGTGACAGGGACCCCGGGGAGCCCCTCAGATGCTGAGGTCGGTGCTGCACTCCTTGTATGGCCGCCTGCGCTGCTCGGGCGGGTGCCTGCGGCTTGTCTCGTGCTTCCAGCTCGGGTCTTCCCTCTCCCGGTGGCCGAGTCGTTCCTCCCTGAGCCGTCTGTCAGGCGACCTCTCCCTGCGCCGGTCGGATGACTTGGCCCGCCGGTCCAGGGAGTTCTCTCTTCTCCGGTCAGGTGACCTCCTTGGCTCCATGAGTCTTTCCAGAGACCGCCGCCGGCGGCCGGGTGACCGCTCTTTGCGCCTCTCAGGGGAGAGGTCTCTTCTCCTCTCATGTCGCTCCCGCCTCTCCAAAGTGTTATCAGCACTCCTTGTCCCTTCCCTCCGCTTTTCAGGAGACCTCCTCTTCTGCCCGTTCACCACCACCCTCTCCGGCTGCCTCTCGTGCCTCCTCTCCGGCGACCTCTCCGTCCTCCTGCCTGGCACGTGGTCATTGGTTTTAGAAGTCCCATTCCAAGTGTGGTGTTCATTGGGATGTCTGCTAAACTCTCTGCTGCCTTTTAGGTCTCTAACGTAAGTCCGCTTGTCCCCATGTTGTGATGATTTGTGAAGATCTGGTGGATAACTGGACTCCGATGATGGGTGCTGCCGTCGGTCGGATGGCACGGGTTTCATTTCCGATACATTTTGTGAACCTGTGGCGGGACTGTTCCTGTCACTGCTGGGGTCTGAAAGAAAATAACAGCAAAGCGTTTGGTACCTTTGCCTTCGCGGCGCCGTGACACCACTTAGCACTCCTCAGACTTCATTAGTGACAAAAACAAACAACTGTTAAAGCAGTCAGCGAAGGCTAACCCAAGCTTTTGTTAATTTAACTGCGAACAACGAGAGTTACAGGTTAGTACTGGTGCTGCTCTGATCGTTAGCCATGTTTTGGTCCAAGCTGATATCAACTTTATGATCTTCTGGGCATGGAGCATTTTACATTTTCCCCAAGCCCAATTCATAATGTTTCAGTTACGCTACTTTCTTTCCAGTGGGAAAAAAACAAAACAATTATAGTTCAGGTTGTTGTCCTTTTTTTTTAATAATTTCCAATAAAGAGGGCCTTTAGGAAACAATTTGTGTCCTTTAAGTCATTGTAAAGAACTGCCTTCCAGGTGTGGGAGGCTGTGGTTCAAATACCAGAAAATGTACAGAAAATAGAATTGATTATTAAGTTTTCACCTTGTAAAATAACATTTTGAAGGTGTGGGAATTGGACTGTAATCATGCAATTTCCATTTCATTTAAGACATTGCTTAATCTCACTCAGTTCTACTACGTTATGAAAAGTCCTAGGGTAGATTTTGGTTTTGCCACAATGACTCAAACAACGATGAGAGAAGTTATGATTTTTTTTGTATCAAAGCAATGGAAAGATATTGTAACATGTACAATGGCTTTGATTCAAATCTCGTCTACAGTTCATTATTTTTTATGTAGTATTTGAGGTAAAATAAAGCTGAGCTACTTTTGCGAGACAAACTGCACAGCAGAAGTAGCAAAACAACCCTTAAACTAAAACCCGCCCTGTGCTGCAGCAAAGCTACAATTACTCCTGTCATTTGTAACGGATGTTTATGAATGATTCATTACAAACATGAAAAACATTAAAGTAGCTGTGTGCCTTAATGCAAGTGCTGCTTTTATTTGCTTATTTTTGTTCTTTTCAGAAGTAATTCTTGCACAGCAGCTTGGTTGGCTTTAGCCACTTCCTGCCGCTTGCACCCAGAAACCCACCTCGAGGTGGACTGTCCTGATGGCAACGTCTGAAACCCCTCACAAACATTTGTGAGGACATCATTTTTTTTTCCCTTTTTCCCTCTCTTTTTTTCTTCCCTCCCCCAAGCCAAACTCTTTATATGCTCATTCCTCCTGTCATCTTGCCAAGCATTACCCACTTGATGTCATTTCCATTCCTGAGCTTGGGCTCAGGACACGTGTGCATGGGCTGTGAATTTTGTGATTTCCAGATGATCCCTGTGTTGCAACTCATGTGTCGGTACTTTGGGGATTTTCAGGCAGCAGCTGGGGACCATGCTGCTTTTCCGTAGCTGTAAGCATGTGGCTTGCAGCAACCTGGCTACCACACAAGGTACAAGAGGGGTTTGAACATGTCCTGGGGTGTGTGTACTTACAATTCAGGGGACGCAGGGTGTTCGGGATGAATTGCTGTACATATAAAATATAGCGAAGCGGAAAGCAATGTGAGGGAATTAGGCCACAGCACAAAAACACCTAATATTGATTTTAGCTACAAACCGTAGTTTGATTATGGCCCATAAGGTAGAAGCAAGACTCCCCGAGCTTGTCATTTCTCATACATGCAGCGATATTAGGAGGTATCATCGCTGAGGAAGGAAGAGCCCAGCACCAAGAAAAGTAGGAGAAAGAGAAAGAGAAAAGTAGAAAATTTAGATTCCCTATAATAAAGATGAAAGAAAGAAAAATCTTCATATTTTATCTTAGAATAAAGAAAGTTTATTTTTCCAGTCAGATTGTCTAGGCTTCACCCAAATATAAGGCTGCAAAGACAGCAGTTGTTATTATTGTGACATAAAGAGACATCTAAGAGGTGATTCAATAACCCAGACAACGAGAGCATCCATTCTAAAAGACAGCTGGAACAGCGACACAGAATGTCATAGAAAAAACATTAACAATCAAACAACAACGAAAAATAAAGTCCACCAGAGACCACAACATTAAAAATAAGTACAAAACTCATTACAAAAATATACAGCCTCATAGAGAAGCACGTTCCAATTGAGTCAGAAAAATATTGGAACTTAACATTATTAGAGGAACCATTTGCGACTGCAGCGAACAGAATAAAGAGAGGAAGGAGTCCCAAAGGTTACAAGGATATTCTTTACAGTAGTGCAACCCCTGTATATTAAATCCTTGCTTGGAGAACAAATGTTTAGTGGTTAGCATTAGCCAAAAGAAAATTGGTGATGGATTTCCATCCTCAGTGCAACAGACATATGCTTTGAGAAGTGAAGCACTTAATTTACAGGGTATTTATGCAGTCTAGCATATGATACAATACTGTACATCCAAAGGAGCATAGGAAAAGACAAAAATAGAAAGAACATTACAGAATTTCAGTGCCATCATTGAACCCTCTGGTGTGCTATTTATATTACAGAAGTGTAAACCCACAACTTCCCTTCCATAGCATTAAACACTTCAAGTGCTTGTTGGTTATACTCTGAATTGGTCATTTTAAATTAAATAATGAGCAGACTGAGCAGAAACCCTCAAACGTGGTACAGTAAATGACAAGAAAATCTAGTTCAGAAATTGTGCAGAAGGGTTTTGTTTCTAGTGTTAGGACATGGAGAGAATGATAAACACAGAACTTACTCACACAGAAATAACCCAAATAAGGGGAGGAAAGTATAAAGGACATCCCTTCAATCATCAGTTTCTATAGAAACCTCAAAGACCTTTGGTTGGGAGTAGCCCTCCATCGAGGGCACAATATTTGACAATTATCTCAAATAAATAAGACATAATTATAATATTAAATAGCGTGCTAAGTTAAGCCACCCAGCAATCCAACCTCCAGGGGAAGAAAAGGAAATCTAATGCAATTCTTAGTAAGAAACAAGGGCTGACTGTTTCCCCCAAGACAGACACGAGAGCAACTTTTCATAACCTCCTCACCTTTTCAGACCTTACAAATTAACTAGTTGAAACCAGCAGACAGTTTAAGGGGGGAGAAAAGGGCTCAGGAGGCCAAATCAATATATTTTTGCAGTAAAGCTTTTTTTTTCCCCTTCTTTTTCTTAAATAGCTTTATAAATATTTACATAAATATTAAAGAAGGCAAAAATCTCATAAGCCATTTTGGCATTCATGTCTATGGATACAGACAGGAACTAAGAGAAAAACCTAACCAAAAAAAAAAAAGGTTAAATAGTAAGAATTGTAACTCGGGATTCCAGTTTTTGCATTGATTAGAAGTAGAGACCTATTTGAAACAACAATTCAGCCGCTGAGAAACAGTTTGGCACAGTTCAATGACATTCCTTGTTTGGCTGGACAAGACAATAAGGTTTTTTTTGTTTTGCTCTGTTTTCCTCTCTGATCACCAAAAAATACTGCTATGATCTTGCCTTACACTGCGCCCCAAGTCCATGGAAGCAAGCAAAGGATGAAATGTGTAGAAAATTCAGCACAAGCGAGGCAATTATATGTTGCAAAGGTTGGTAAGACACTGGTGAGAAAGGAAAATAAAAAGAATTCCCGCTTCAGATCTTGAGACAAATCATTCATGGAGTGATGCCAGGGAAGAAAGGAATGTTTTCATAGTTTGACCCACCATATTCTGGGACAGAGCCATCTCCACGTTTCAGAAACAGGCGGACCTTACGGCCACCATTTTTAATCAGTTCGATGGCCCGAGCGTGCTTCATGTTCTTGGTGGTTTCTCCGTTGATCTCTAAGATTTCATCACCAATCTGTCAATGTAATAAAAGAGTCTAAATTTAGAAACAAGTCCCCATCAGGGCCACCAGCACACCCCAAGATAAAGGCCACAGCAAAGGTGGAACAACTATGCACCAGGTGAAGCTAAATATGCCCAACTCCTCACCAACCAGTGTGCATGAAGATGATGGGGAAAGCTTGAGATATCAAAATACTTCATTGCTGCCACATTGCAATACTGTATTGCTCAACACTAAGAGCAGTGTTAGGACTGGTGCTACATATTTTATATAATATTGATTATTCGTAAAGTCTTCAAAGTGGTTTTTTGTTTCATAGTTTGCTGCAGTGCTTGGACAGCTTGTCAAAGCATTGACTTCCACGAGGCAGCACTGATTTTTCATCATATTTTCATCAGCAAAACTTTTGGATGCATAGATCTACCCCTAACAAAGGAATTTTGAAAATTCCCTTCACATGACAAATCTGGAGATGAACAAGACATATGCAGCAATGTTATAATACATCTCTAACAGAGGAGCAAGGAGTACATAAAACTTGGCAATTTCATTTTTCAGTAGGCATTTTATAACATATGCTGTTGTTATAATGTTTGTAATTTAGCTAATCTGTGAAATTAACAAGTTAATATTAATCAAAACCTATGTTATAATTTTGTAACCCATGGGCAATTGACATGCTTTGTCCCCACTATGCTCACTAGTAGACAAAGACTGTGGCTATGACATTTTCATGGCTACATGTATCCCCGTTAGGCTTTAAAAGACAGATTGTGTCTTACAATCTGGAAATCAGAGTTGAAAGAAGGGGGTGAAGTCCTCCAATGAACACACACAGCTATAGACTGCACACAAAGAGTGACAGATGCCACCGACAGAAGTAAATAGAAACCACTTTCAGCTAACATTTAATTTCCCTTTTAGCTGGCACAGCAGAAGAGAGAGGCAGGGTAGTCAGCTTATTCTGAAGAAATGTGGTCTTAAATTCAGTTTGTGCCTACCCTCATTTTCCCACATCTCTCAGCTGGACCATCCTCAGCGAGCCGCAGCACGTACAGATCCATATTATACTCCCGGCCACCTCGCAGGCTGAAGCCAAACCCTTTGGCTCCTCTTTCCAGCTCAACAGTGTAAAAGTCTTGGTCCTGCTGGAGAGAAGACAACAAATGCCCAATTGAACAGAAAGTCAAATGCTGCTCTGCTCTCGTTTTGAAATTAGTCAATCAATGAACACTGGTTTTGTTACTCAAAGATAGAAAATCAGTCAAGTGTTCACACACAGATTAGGATTCACTGCTTCCTCAGATCTCGCTCTGCAATTTGGAGTTCACATCATCTATTCACAGAATCACAGAATATTCTGAGTTGGAAGGGACCCACAAGGACCATCGAGTCCAACTCTTAAATGGCACCACGGCCTCCCTGGCAGGAATTGAACCCCAGGTCTCCCTCGTGACAGACAGGGACACTCACCACTGTACTAAAGCAGATTTTTCCTTAGGAAGAAGCTCAGAATCCTGGACACTGTTTTTCACAAATGCTATTATGGGGATGTTTTGAAGTTCTTAATGGAAGAGGTTACTTCTGGGATGGCCAGTGGCAAGGAGAGTTAACAGTAAGATAGATAATCTCTCTAATAAGATGCCATCTGTGCAAGCTGGAACACTCCAGCCATCACCCCTTATTAAATTTTCCTCTTTTTTGTCCTCTGAATTTATCATTTGCACACAATAGTACTTTCTGGAGAGGCCCCTCACAATATACAATTCAATAAACAAACACATAAATTATTACTGCCCTAAAAATGTCAACTTTTTTTCTTTATTTTTTTCTCCCTCAAAGTCTTGATGGGAATGTGTTGGAAATGTTTCTTAGCTGAAACAGCAACACATATTAAGAAACTAATCAGCAAATTCCCTTTTTTTTTTTTTTTTTGAGTAAAGAGGCTGAGGGAGAAAAGCTTCTCAGTAGGAATTTTCAAGGGAAATATTTGAACACAGCCAGCCCTCAAGCAGATTGGAAACAACAGTCTGTGGTAAACAAAACAATTAGAGAGATACTCCTTACCTGTGCTGCTTGGGGTGGCTTGAAATCAAACTGGGATTCCTGCTTTGGTTTGGTGTTGTTCCTGCTGTAACAAATGAGAGAAAAAGAGGAGAGAGGAAAAATACAGCTCATGGGATGTGAAGAAGATCAAGAAGTAACCAAAGGGAGAGCATGTCAACACGCTCTGCTCAAGGAAAACAATCTGACCTGGTCTCCTGTGGTATTTGCTGAGGAGTATGTGTGGTTGTGATTGTAGCAATTTTTTCTGCATTGGTCAATAAAGTAGCATTGGAGGATTCTGAAAAATAGATTTTGGTTTTCATTATGAGGGAAGACCATTGGCTATCCGCTGAAACAAAACAAACGGTTTGCAAAGGTATTTCACTGGAAAGCATTATTATGTTGTTTTTAAGGAACTTGAGATGAAGTCAAATTTCTTAATCCCCCAAATTAACATACTAATTATGTATATGGAACTGTACATTCAATTGGAAAATGAAAAAAAAACATTAGGAAATCTGGATTGGAAATCCCCATGACTGCTAGGCACACAGATAGAAGACTGACTTGTGGAGGAAGGGTTGAATAGGGTGTAGTCTGCTGTCTAATGACATGAATTCCAAACATTGAAGTCTCTAAATATGGTAGGTTGACTGGATTAATTTTATAGTAGCTATAACTATTCCGGGGATTATAAACTTATCAGTCCTTCCTCCATCAGAAACTGTAATTTTCAGTAGAATTGAGACAAGGCTTTTATCTAATACCTTACAAGGTGATATTGAATGTGGCTAAACCCCAGACTTGGTGAAATCCATCTTTGAAATACAACCCACTACTGCCTGAGCACTGAAAGCTGCATGAACGGACATGGAGAGAACAGCAGTAACTCCTAAACTCGACTTCTGCCCTGGAAAGGGCTCTCAGCCCAACACCA
Source organism: Pitta sordida (assembly GCA_013390025.1). Classification (NCBI taxonomy): domain Eukaryota; kingdom Metazoa; phylum Chordata; class Aves; order Passeriformes; family Pittidae; genus Pitta; species Pitta sordida. The sequence goes on along the minus strand of WEKX01005334.1, from coordinate 860,149 downwards.
GCCTGTGCAAATGCTGTGTTTCTCTATTCATGGCAGGAGGTGCTTCAAGGAGAAGTTCTCTCTCCGGTCTCCTACAACTGGGATGGAAGTTGCCGTAGACACAACTGAAGAGCCACTACTTGGGTGGTCCCATAGTATGGCAGGGCAAAATGTTCCCCTTGTCATTCTGGACTTTGGTAAGACCAGAGTTAACGTCAAACACATTTAAAATTGTGCCTAAAAAATTAAGGTCATGTCAATGTCATTAGTCAAGTACTAGCAGCAGATTCTTTGGATGAAAAACCTGGAACTCTTGTGTATTGAAGTCAACACATTTTTCAGAACTACATATTGTATCAATCCTGAACTGAAATTAGTATTGAAGAGTTTCAAGTGCTGAATTGTTCCAGAAGTCAGCAGTTTCTGAAAACACCCTTCCCCTGCCATGGGAGTTTTGAATTCAGAGGAAGTCTCAATGGGAGGTATGTGCTTAACCACACAAGTGTTAAACAGTTACACTGGTTGCATACGGAGAATGATGGGCACAGCCAACAGAAGCGCCCACCCATCAGACATGGCATTGCCAGCTACAGCTACTGCAGTGACAGGCACTTGCTCCTTTGTGGAACAGCTCTGCACACAGGAGACCCCCACTTTGTGCCTATACACATTGTACCTAAGAGAGAACCACAGATTAGAAGTAACTACGAAATACTGACCATGATCCGCTTTTCAAGCTCAAACTCTAAGCTGAATGCACAGTCACTCGGACAACAGTGTCAAAAACGGGACGGAAACATCTGGCTCTCCAACACAAAATTACAAGGTCTTCTACCCTGCCCTTGTTTGCCTCTTAAGCTCCAGGCATCTGGAAATTCATTTTATTGACTATGGAGAAATCTGCCTTTATTAAACAGAGTCCAGCTGTAATGCAAAATTGCAGCAATAGGAAGGTTTTTGCCTGAATTAAGGAGAGGTGGTGGTCATGGGCTTACTTGGTCCTAGGAGCTTAATTTACCTCATGGATTTATTTTAATTGTGGAAAAAAGCTAGATAAGGGGGAAGTTTTTCCTTTCTGTAGCTACTTGCATGTCAAGAGAAACTCAGGAAAAGGGAAAGAAAAAGAAAAAACACTTAAACAGATGGGTGCAACAAGAACACAGCTCCCTTGCCCGCAGTGCTGTGCCCAAGTTAACATGCCCAAACCCTCAGCATATGGAGCTGTAACATCTTCCAGACCAGAGCTGGCTTGGGTCCAGTGGCTCAGAGAGTGAGTGAGGCTCCTGGGTCTGCCTGCACCTCTCAGGTTAGACAAGAACAAAACCCTCTTGTGAGGATGTGCCACTGACAGCTGGCTTGTGTGAGGAAGCATCCTTATATGTGGTTACACTGTTGGATTTTGAGAAAAAGTTCTGTTTAAAGATGCCTTGGTGCTAAAATCTGACTCCAACAGAAGAAGCCCTCAAAATATGGTTAAGTGCTCTGCATTCATCTGGAGCAAAAGCCTCTGAAATCCTCCACAAATATTTGGAGATCAGATGAAGATGGGCTTCAAAGAGAATGCAAGATTCCTACCCTTTAGTAGGTCACACTAATAATACCAAGCAGAACAACACCACATCTTTGGTACAGATGTATTTTCACAACACTGTACTCCATCTATCTTTAGCCCTATCCCACGAGTCAGGAGTTGTGCATAATTTTGCTAGTGTTTTAGACACTGGTTCAGGCAAAACTGGAACAGAACACAGCAAAAATTATCTTGAGTACAATTACAATTGCTTGTTCTAAAACCTACAAATTCCATTGATTCCTTGCCCTGTTCTGCTCTAAAACGCTCAGCCACCAATTAAATGTGCAATCTAAGTTGTCCTTTTCCAGCATTCTGTATCCTTGCATCAGCTGGAAGCGTGTTAAAGCATCGTAATTCCATTGCAAATATAATCCTGCAGTGGTCTGTGGTAATTAATTTGTGCAAGACATTACAAAGCAAAAACTCTTGGTGTTTTTAATAATGTTAGAAGAGATTAGCAGTGTGAGTTTATTGTGAGTCTTGTGATGTGCCTTAGTTTCATGTTTATCTGACAATTCAGATTTATGCTCCCCCCTCCGTGAAGTACACAGACCATTTATATTTGCCAAAAAAAGCCACTCGGAAGTCAACAAAAAGAAAACAACAAATCAAGAAAAGCACACAAAGACATCAAAAAGGAAACAACACTGGGACCAATTTTTTGTGTCTCTTGGGGGTTTGGAGCAAACCTCTCAGCAATTTTGAGAGTGTCAGGTCTTACTGGCTTTTGGAAATTAAATGCAGGTAATACTATGCAAAGCTGGCAATCTGACTTGGAATTTCAAAGTGACAGTAAATAAAAAGCCTTGAAGCCTGCATTGCTATTACAGCAGAGTTGATTCCTTCTCTTGAGAACAGTTTTCCTGATATCAGTCAAATGTAAATGTTTCCTTAACACAGGAAATTTACATGATATTTGGAACACATAATTACACGAAGACCTGCTGAGCATTCACGTCAGGAGGTTATAGCCTTCTTAAAAGATTCTTAAACCATTCAGAAGTTGTTTATTTCTAAGGTGGTTTTGTCTTCAAAAACATAAGCTCTTTATTCATTTAAAGGTTCTTCTTCCTTGATTTTTATGAAATACTAAAATACAGGAAATGAACAATTATGCCCAAAACAGGCATGCACAGGCCAGCTCTGCTGTTAGCCTGATTCACAGCCATTTTATTATTCATGAACACCCAATCTGCTCCAAGCAGCAGAGGGTCATATACCATTTAACCTGGTACCTACTAGATAGTAGGAAAATAAAGCCTTTGTGAAAAACAGATAATCCTAAACAGAAAGAATTTATAAACAGATCATTTCTCATCCTGGTATATTTTTATTCTTTGACAAAACACAGCACAATTATGCCGTGTGGGGGTAACCAAATCCGTGATTCAGATCAGAAGATTTAAGAGTTGGCAACTACCCAGTGCTCCTCACTGGATATCACATCATCAGACATCTTCATTCTTTTCCACAGGTACCAGGTTCATTTCAGCTAAACTTCCTCAACTTTTTTGTCAAACTTAATCACACTTTCTCCACATTTATATGCAAATAGTGTCCTGTACAACTCAATGGAATGCTTGTAAGCATTCTATTTGAGTCACCAAATCTTATACCCGTGGATTTAACTTAAAAGGAGAGCAATGTGAAAAGGTTTCTGCCTAACACCCTCTCACTATGAATGCATCCATAGCAGAGCAGAACAATAAACAAACAAAATATTTAGAATGCAGAACCACAGCAATTTTAGTTCTGCTGCAGGTACTTGACAACTTTCTGCTCTGTTCCTATTTGGGCATCAGGTGAGGGGTCAACTGAATGAAACTGCTAAATAACACAGATCCTTATTTTTATATACTTCAGTGACCTGAAACCAATACCAAATGTCCACATAGTACAATGTGAACACCCCCTCCCTCTGATCTGAAACAGTGAGATCTTGTCTAGGATAACTCTAACAATGATCAGCTGCAGGCACACAGCAGCTCCAGAGCCATCACCACTCAAACAGTCATTTAAAAATGTCCTGAGCTCACTCCCAAAGCAACTTACCAAGACTAAAAACAAATCAGCTTTTCAAACAGCTTAAAACATGTCAAAGTGTTTATCCCTTTCTGTTATCTCTTTACTCTATAGCCTGCTTGTGTATATACAAAGCTTCAGGGATCACAGAATCACAGAATATTCTGAGTTGGAAGGGACTCACAAGGATCATCGAGTCCAACTCTTAAATGGCACCACTGCCTCCCTCCCACATCCTAACAAGCAATTACCAAATATTCTAAAGCTGCATTATTAACCTAAGAATCAAATCAAAGGGTACTCACACATCAAATTTATAGAATATTATGTTTTTAAGGTCAAATCAGCACCTCTCTGTTAAAAACCACCTACTCCTACAAAAATAAACAAAAAACAAAGCTATGGAACACTCACAATTAACTCCCAATTTGGAAGTGGAAATTGAGCTCTCCTTGACTTTGCTGCTCCAATTGACACAAAAAAGCCCAGGAACGAAACCATCAAGGGGGGCAGATAAGACAGCAGGAAACATATACTTTACCATCTCCTGGAATGATGCGCAGGGTGACGGTGTTTCCCGCTTCCTTAATGAGGTTGACGATGTCTGAATGCGACTTGTTGGTGATGGAGCACCCATTGACGGCCAAGATCCGGTCGCCTACTTTCAGCTTGCCACAGCGGTCGGCAGGACTCCCTTCAATTATCCGACCTATTTTGTGAGGCATGGCCACACATGCATTTCCCGCTTTTGTATTGGTTTGGGGGTTGTTTTGGTTTTGGTTTTGGTTGGTTTTTTGGTTTGGTTTTGGTTTGGTTTTTATTGTTTACATACGTGGGAATATGGTGAGGGGGAAAAGGAGAAAAAGGGTTGAAAAGGGAAAGAGAAGGTTAAGGGTTAATTAATTAATGCATCAAGCAAAAGTTATTATAGGATAGCTTTGCTGCCAGTGTTCAAAACATTGGCAATCAACTAGTATGAGTGCACAACTCTTTTAACTTCTTCCAGAAAAAGGTGTTTTGTTAATCACTCCAAACTCCCCCCACATGGATTTCTGTTAATAAATTGTGAGATTTTTATTGGCTACAACTGTACTTAGCAGCCACATCAGCCTAACCCAAAACTAATTTTGTTTTTGAAGAAAAAAACTGAAACTGTTTGTAGAAAACTCAACCTTCCTCCTCCAAGATTACATCAGTGTCAACTTCTCTGGTCCTTCTCTAAGCCAACTGTTGTTCAAGCTTCTGCCAATGTTTTGTTCTTTCTCAATTTGGAAAGATAAAATCGTTCTAGGCCTAGGAGGGAGTGGAGCTCCCTTTCTACCACACAGACCCACTCTATCAGCACTGCATGGGGAAGCAACATGAAACGTTTTTCTTCTATTGCGAACAAAGGTACTACCAGGGAAGGAACAGGACCACTACAGATGGGCCAAGACTGACAAAGGTAACCAGTTTGGTGCAGGCATCCACCCAGCCTCTGTTAACCCTTCCCTTTTATGATCTTAGATGGCACGAGGGTAGGAATTGGGAAAAAATAAGGACCTTCTCCTCTAAATACCTCTGAAACCACACACAAAACCAATGAGATATCTGACACACAGAGCAAGAGCACTTTAGGATGAATGTGTTTTGGAGACAAAATTCTCCTCCTGTTCCATGCAATTGTTTGTTCCAAAAACACGGGGCTGTCCACAACATGCAGAACTGGGACACAGGATACACAACGTCACTCAGATCAATCCACCGGGCTTTTGTACGGCTCCTTTACATGGGCAAGAGGCCCTCAGGCACGCAGCACGTGATTAAAACCATGAGGTACACAGTGGTCATCTCATACTCTGCATCCACAATACATTCACCCTCAAGATGCACTTTCCCATCTCTGCTGTAGTCTTTATTTGATTAGTAGTTTTAGAGATATACACTCCTGCACACGTGACAACACTAGAAAGACCATAAAGAAGAAAAGGCTAAGACAAGGACATGTGAGGGTGGAAAGATGCGATGAAAACTGGCAGAAAGTGTTAATATTAGTTACAAACATTAGGGAGAATCTTCCTTTACTAAGATGTTAGATTCTTTTTCTGGTAATACAGAGCTCCACCCAGTTTAAAGGATGTTTTAAAGGTTTGTGTTTCTGCTCTGTCCAATCCACTGAACACAGATGACAGAGCCCACACCAAAGTGACCAAGATGGGTTTTAGAACCAGTTTGGCCCATCTCTAAATACTATCCATGAAATCAAAAAAAACTACAAAGCAGGTCCAGAGCAAGCACCAGACAGCAGAGGGAACACATCTCATGCGGAGTATTAGGAAAAAGCTGAATATACTTGAAAAAATTAAGGGAAAAACAGTCACAGATCAACAGATCTCCATGAGGAGTCCCTGCACAGAAAACTTCCAGTTAGCAAGCATCTTGGGCTAAAGCAAACACAACTCTTTACAACCTCAGGTCAAGGTTTCTCTGCAGAAAAGAGTTAGAGCATAGTCTTCATACAGGAGAAGTTATTTACACATTTGCAAATACATTCAGAAGATAAAAGTGCTCCCTCTTGTTTAGACTGAGTTCAGTTTAATCTGTATTACATTACACCACTGTGTTCTGGCACCAAAACATTGATTTTGGAAGAGCGGTTTCCAGCAGGAAGAACAGTGTGAGGTAGCCTGGCATCTGAGAACTGACAGAAATCAATGCACTGGCTTTCTACACGATACTTCGCCCTTGAAATCTCTGTTGCCATGATTGCCAAGAACAGAGTCAGGAAATGTTCTACCTCAACACCAGCAAAGGAGGTGATACTCCCTTGATAGAAGCAAGGGTATCACTGATGGGCAATTGCAAGAAATGTCAGAAAAAAGCCTAGAAAAAAGAGGGAAAGGCTACTTCTTGCACCTGCATGCCCTAGGACCAACACGTTTTGTCTGCAAACCACAACCCTGCTCTGAGAGGTAGTGTGAAGATGGCCAAGGCACATGCTCTGTCTTTCCTTTCCCTCTCCATCCTTATCATGTGCCGTAGATTAATAGGGAGGGAACATCTTTTTCCCCTACAAAGTACAAGTGGATGCTGCCTCTGGCCCTCATGGAGGAGATGGAAAGGGAAGAAAATAGCATCTCTGGTTTCCTCCTTGCAATGACACGTCTGCTGAAAAACAGGCTGGTCTGGACATCCTTGCAAAACCAGATTACATACACCTCCTTTGTAGCAACAGCTGGAAATGAGTGCTGCCTAGCAAAAATACTGTCGTCAGACAGAAACCATGACCATCTTTCTCAGGGCAGGTGTCACGTGTGACAGCACATGAATTTCATTTCCCCCTGCTCTAAAGAAAGGTGTTTGGGAAGAGGTCAAATGAGTCAAAAAAACATTCGGTTTTTTAAACAGTATTCTCCAATTTATGTCTCATCAGCAAGGACCATTAATTAAAACTTCGCAGCTATCAGCGTGCTTAGTCCGTAATGAGGATCGGAATAACCCTGATTGCCAAAGAGAAGTTAATCAGTTTAAGCATTACTGCTTTTAAATCAACTGGCTCAATTCCACCATCAGGAGACATATTTCATTCCACCTGTTCCATTTCTGCACTAGCAAACAGCATCACTAGGAGGATCCCCAGCTGCTCTTCTGAGAACATACCCAGAAAGGCTCTCCCAGAAAGCAAGAATCAGGAATTGCCAACAGTGGTATTTTTGCTTTTCAGTTTGGGATTTCTCATTTTGTTTTTCTCAACCCAGTGCTGGACAAAACCCAGGAGGCAAACACCTACCAAGTCTTTGCCTCCGATTAAGCTATTAATTACATAAATTGGGGTATGCTCACGACTTTTAATTAAGCAGATCCCCACTTGCCTCCTCGTGCCGCAGTGCTCAAACCTGCGTCTCATGTGAGGTATATTTAAACAAACTCCACGACTCACCGAACGTCGTCCCCGCCTCAGGCCTGCTCACCGACGAGACGATGACGAAGCCGAACCCCTCGTTTTCTCCACGTCGAATTTCCACATCGTAGGGCTGGACCACAGTGCTGACGACACCACTGCCCCCACCCCCACCACTGCCAATGCCACTGGTGCTGCCGCTGCCTGAGCTGACGGTGTTGAGGGAGTTCTGGCTGCCCTGCGGCGTCCGCTTCTCCTCCGTCAGCGAGGCCGGCTGGTTGCTGCTGTGGTGGGAAGAGGCTGGGGATGGGACTTCATTCTCTGCCTTGGGAACTGGGGAGAGGAAAGAAAAGAAAGACTGTTTGAGCAGGCTGCACTTAGTGCTTGAAAAGTGCTGTCTACTGAGAAAAAGGAAAAAGAAAGTCATCTGCTTTAGTCTATAGATCATGGCTGTAATGACCAAGAGCTCTGTCCCCCCCACTGACCACACATGTTCACCATCTCCTGTGTATGGTCACACACTAAAAACCTTTCACTGCCAAACTGCAGCAGCATTATGGTTAAACCAGTGCAGTGGTACGTGCTTGGATGCTCTGTGGCATTTTAAACCTGGATTACATTAGGTCAAAGAAGCCTCTTTCAGCTATCACATTCCCATTTTAATCATACATATATTTATAACTGTATGTATATGCACAAGTGAGGAGAGACAATAATATCAAACATCCATCACAACAATCATATATTTTTAAACTCAAAGCTATCAATTAGGTAGCACTGACTGTCTTTGATTAATGGGATCTTAAGTAATAACAGTCACTCATGTGGGCAAAACAACTTGTGAATCAAGCCTTCCTGGACAGAAGATGCAACAACTTTCAGCAACTGGCACTGAGAGGAAAACAATTAAACATTGTTAACATTAATATTAAACAAGTGTTTAAGAGCAACTGAAGTTGGAAGGGGTATTAGTTTAAAATCTAATCAGGTACCACAAGGCTTGAAAAAACTTCCAAAAAATTGCTTAGTCCAGACTCAGCTCAAGTGCAGGTCAACTATATTTTGTGTCAGTCCTGACAGATGTTTGTCTGATCAGCTGTTAAATATCTCCCCAGGCAATCTATTGGTTGCAATATCAGACTTAAATCTTCCCTGCTGCAACATAAGGCTATTATTTCTAGTGCTATCTAACAGGCATATGGAGAACATATTATTCCCTTCCTCTTTGCAGCAGCCTCTTATAATCTTATAGCTCTGCTTTAAGCTGAAGAATCCAAATTTGTTCAATATTTCCTTGAAGACCATGTTTTCTAGAGCTCTCCTTATTCTCCCTGGTCCTCTGGACTCCCTCCAGCTGGGCTCTCTCCAACTCAAACATGTCTGTCTTGAAGTGCTGGACCATATTGCACTAAGCCATCATCTGCTGGGAAATCAAGAGAGTTCCCCCCTGCCTACGTCCCAGAACAGCGTTTCTCTTCACCTGAGACAACCTCAGTGTAAAACCTCAGCTTGTGGCCCACAAAAGCTACCACTTCTTGTTACTCAGCCTATTCTCTGCAGCACATTTGCAGAGCTGAGAGCAGCATATTGCACTTGTCCCTGCTGAATGGCTGCCTCCACTAATCAGGTCACTTCTCCAGTTGGGTGAGTCAAAATTAAGTTGAAGAACTTAAGAGCAACAACAAGAAAATGGATGGCAAACAAAATCTAATCTTCTAAAATCACGATCCAAAGAAAAAGGCCTTTAAAATACTCTTGGATAGAAGTCTTGTCTGCACTTATATACTGAAAGTATATATTAAATATATAGTATTCTACATATTAAGAATACAGCAGCATAGAGTTCCATCTACATGAATCTCAAGACAGAGAATACTCATTTCGGTGAACAATCTTTTTCTACTGACATACGGATGACAGGAGGAACAAGGGACCAAAATTCAGGAACAGCCTTCCCTACAAAGTTATGCCTGAATTTAAAAGCCTGCAAATATAAGGTGAAAGAAGATATTCTGAATAATTTATACTAGAGTAAGTGTCCACATTTGAAATGATTCAGAAATAGCTCAGTCTGGAGTAACATCCTCTGAATGAAATACCAAGAGAGATCTCATGCATCTAAATCTTTCATGGTAATTTCAGCCTGGAGGCTCTAAAACTGCATAGAAAATCTGCACACAAAAAACAATACCAAAATTCATCTGCCCTTCCCCATCCTCCCAAAGATCTTCTCCTAGAGATTCTCTCAAATTGCAGCCCTTGGTCAGGAATTAAAGAGAGGCTATCAAAGGAGAGACATTACCTGGCATTTAATTCACAACGGGAAGAAGGAAAGAAATGAGAAGCAAGCATATTCCTAATATCATGCAGAATGAGCTCAGTCCTGGATAAGAACACAGAGTTATTTTAGAGGTATTCTTCTAGCCCTAACTTCCACTGAGGGCCCAATTTCCACACTGAATGTTATTTTGATGTTCTTTAGGATCAAAGTACATTGCTGCCTACTTATCAGATGATGCCTAATCTTGAAAAGCTACGTAATATCCTTCCTTTTTGAATAAGTGAGCTACCCCAAATGCCCCACTTGGACTCCCTAAAAGGACTCACACAGTAAGAAGCAGCAGCCTAAAGTTATTCTCCAATATTAACCATAAGGTCACATGTCATTTCAGTCACTCATCTGAGTATCACCAAGCAGTGTCACTTCTCACTGCATCTATGTCTTTCCACTAGCTTCTTTTAACTCCATTTAGACTCTACACTTGTGAAGTGTGCGCCAAAAGCCCATTATAACTCAGCATACAGACACCTCTCTAGACCTGAGCAATGGCTGGAATTGATCCTTAAGGTCTCTTCCAAACCAAAGCATTCTGTGATTCTATGACAACAAACACATACACCTTCACAGGTTCACCGGTTATTCTGAGTTGGAAGGGACCCACAGGATCATCTAGTCCAACTCAATTTTCCACTCTGCAGTTAACTGACTACATGTGGAAGCTTCTCCTGCTTCTGGGACATCAGCCAACACACACCACTGCCCTTGCTCACTCTCTGCCCCTGCCTCTCTGCCTGTGGACTCCTCAGCATTTTTCCCTCACTTCAGTTTACGAGTGATTATCAGGCAGCACATTTATATCGGGAAATAAACAGAAAACACAGGCAGTGGTCACAGTGCTGTTGCTTCATAAGTCAAACTAAAATCACTATGTTGCAACTGAACACTTCCCCACTTTATCAGAAACCTTCACGAAAACTAGGACCGCCAAATGAGATTGAAAGAGTCTTGAATGGAAAAAAAAAATACTTGAAACCTATTTGATCAATAACAAAAAAAGACTAAAAACAGGCAACAGAAGAAAAATAATACCACATCCCCTGAGTTTTCCCAGTATTACAAGGAGAACCTGTTTTTTACTTTAAACTGTTTGCTGAGCAGATGGGAGCCTGGCAAGAAAATCTATCCCTGCAGAGTGACACTGCAACCTACCTGTGTAAACCACTTTGCGCCTGACGGTCAGATTGACGTGACCTTGTTTGGCTGCCTGTTGCATAAGCTGGACAACAAGCTGGTGCGATTTCCCCACAACAGGCGTCCCATCCACACAGATGAGTTCATCACCCGATCTCAGGCGGCCGTCAGCATCAGCAGCACCCAGCGGTACAATGTGACCAATGTAAATCTGATGAATTAGCAGAGGAAGAGAGAGATAAATGAGAACTAGCTCAACAGCCAGCTGGAAGCAAGGGGCACTCGTAGTTAGACTAATTTAGTAGGGACATGAAATTGTTGATGTCTGTTGGTCAGGAAAGTTGCTCCTGTGAAAGCAGTTCTATGTGAACACAGCCACACTGCAAGGTTGTAATAAACTGACATCTTGTTTCTTTAGGCAGTTTATTCACTCTAATGACAGATGGCCTTGGGAAACTTGTTCAACCAGACAGTGACTAGACAGGAAGATGGTTAAAAGCACTGGGGGTCTTGTCCGGGAAGTTGAGATTGAATTACCCTTCAGTTGCCTCTAGAGTTTACAAGCTCTGCACCACTCGCCTGTCCAACAACTCAGTCTTGGTTTATCTTCAGTGAGTTCTACAGACTTACTTTAGCGTGAGGGGAATTCATGGCCTCTCTTCTCATAAATGAGCAAAATAATTTTGGCAGGGAAAAATGTGGAAATTCATGCTGCCACTATCTAGCTGTGACCTGAGTGACACATTAAAGGATAACACCTCCCACAGGCACTGGATTTATGGCAAAAATCCAAGTGAATTCAAGGAGAGAATCGAACAAGTAGAGTAAGATCAAAATACTTGCAAACCTGGCTAGAACATACTTTCCTCAGTGTCCAGGCAATTTCTGACCTATGTGCTTTCTTTTGGTTTACCATAAAAGAAGACAAACCCCTTTCCAGTTACAGAGTTCTGGGGTTTTTTTTTGAAGAGGGGGGGGGAGTTTCTGGATATATATAATCCACCAACTATTTTAACAGCGATGCTACAGCACAGTTCTGCATATCTGTACATGCTACTGCTGCGATTCTAAAAGATGCTGCGAGTTAAAACATGATACTCACAGGTTCTCCAGGCTCATTTCCACCTAGAATCCTAAATCCAAAACCGGTTTCCTTTCTCCATAGAAAGATATCCTGTTCTTGGTAATCTGGAACTGAAGGGAAAGAAGAAAAACTGTAATTTTTAATCAAAACCTGACACCTTTATATCCAAACCAGGACTACTCAGATGTACATGTAGGGGGATTTGCTACAAAATTTTAACCTTTAAATGAGACAGCCTTAGATTTTTATACATAATTACAAACAACTCTAAAGGATTATTATTTAAAGCACTACTAAAAAATTATGCAGTGTTTTCTACTTTTAGGTGTCTAACTGTGACTTGCCATTTGTTTATAATATTTCCTTCTATCAATATTAGCATCATTTCCCAGAGCAAGAGCCTCTTCCAGATCATCAATAAATAAATGTGTACAACAGAGAATTACTCTGCCAGAAACAATACAGCTGCCTCTTCTTTCATGGGAGACAAAAGAGCCACTTGTTATGACTTCTACTGTTTAATTAACTTTCCCAAGCATAGTTTGCTGTCTGTCTACTAACATTGCTTTAAATAACTTCGGGACAGATCCCTAGCTGGTGTAATCAGAAGGGCTGCACAGAAAACAATGCAGCTCTCTTGACTCTCATTTGTTCATGTACAGGCTCTGCAAAATCACTGAAGAGATAAAACCAGCTTGAAACACAAAAAAACCCAACCTCACCTACTCATTAGTATGGAACACCAGCAGGGTTTTTACAATGAATATTACATGCAGGGAAGTACTAACCTTGAAGCGCGGTTGAACAGTAATGTTTTATATTAACTTACTCATGCTTGCTTTCATCCCTTTTTTAAAAATGCAAAACTAATTGCTAACATTAAATCATATCAGAAGACAACTTCAGGTTCATTTAATATTTATTGGATAGTATCTGTAACATTGACTAATTTTGTAATGATCCCCTCCCAAAATTTATAATTAATGATAATAAAAAGCTGTTCCTTTACCAGTCAGCTGCCTAGATCTTCAGTAAAGAAACCAAAGTATGTATATACTTCAGGAATCTAACTTAAGTAAGTGACTACTCAGACACAGGATGCAGTGCGTTTAATGAAACATCATCTAGTTTTCTCTGTCTATGAGCAGGTTCTTTCCCATTGACTTCAGTGAGTGTCAGATTGGGTCCTAATTGCATTTTACACTGTCTGTGCTTATTGTGAAAATATTTGAGTCTAGCTTGGTGCTTTGCAGTGCTAAGACTTTGGTCAGCCCTGATGGTGGTCTCTCTTCAATGATTCAAAAGGATTAAAATATAATATGAATTGAAGATCCGGGAATACTAAAAATTAAACGAGTAGGTGAGTGCTAAGGTACAGATGTCCGCCTTCACATTTTCATTTAAACTGGCTTTATATATAATCTTTTTACATTTTAATTACCTGCAGTTATAAACTAAGCTTAAGACCTGGGCCCTTACTCAACTGGAGGCTAATTTTTGTCCAGACACAATTACAGAGCAGTTGGGTGATGAACACGCTGGGTGCCTGCGTGGCTCATCTCTTCTGGCTGAAGGCAGCTTGCCACCCTACAGACATGCAGCACAACAGCAGAATTTAGACAATGAATTAATTGGTGTTTGTCACTGCCTTCAGCGAGGGCAGCATGATGAGCAGACACACTCAGAAGTGTCTCTCCAGCCCCTCGCAGGCTATTTTGGCAAAGGCTGGCCCCAAACAATTAATAGCGTGTGTTGGATCTGTCAGAGGTAAAGTGGCTTCTGCAGAGAGCTTCAGCATGGGCCTGTTTCCTCAGCATCTCTCAACACCTTCCCATTTGTCAAGTCTCCAGTCTCACTGAACGATGCCGTATGTCCCTGGTTTGGGTACCAGCAAGACAATTAACGCTGCTGGAGGGAATAGCAAGCCAGGCTGGACTGGCAATGTCAAACCAAAGCAACAAAAAAAGTCTACCCCCAAAGAAGTCAGTTCATTCATGTAACAATCCTTCCACTGGAAGCATTACAGTGAGGTGGAGCACAAATACAACAGACATACAGACAACACACATTTACACAGAGTGAGTACAAACCAAGCAAAACTCCTTTCACCACTTTCTGCACCACCTCTGCAGTGGAGTGATTCACTGGCACAGCCCAGAACACCCATCCATGTCTGCGCTTCAGTGCAGGTGAGGTGGGATCCCCTGAGGTTCTGCACTGGAAAATTATTTTAGGTCTTCCCATTATTCAGTAGCACTTCAAAGGAGCCACTTTCTGTACTTAAAGGTAAAATAGTGGCACTGAAACTTTGTTAAAATGAATGAAAAAAGGTCTCTAGGAGTAATTCACTGCACCTTGACTGATGTCAAGCATGTCTGACTGATAAAACATGTGAATAGCCCAAATGTATAAAAATTGCCAGTCTGCCAAATTAAACCAGACTATTTTGAGAGCATTGCAGAAGTGGTAAGAAAAGTTCTGCTGAGGCTGTGAGGAGGAATGGAAGGAGAGGTGAGTGACGCATCCCCATCAATGAGCCACGTGGGCAAACTCATGAACGAAACAGGATCATGACACACCCACCCCGCCACCGCCTCGCCGCCAGCCAGGACACGGTAAAGCAAGAACTTTGCACCTCGGTGGCTAACCTTGGTGTATGGCCCTGCCAGACTCCCTTGGTGATGAAGAGCCCCCCGCCACAGAGCAGCAATGACACCAGAACAAGACATCACAAGACACAGATACATTCTCGGCACAGTCTTACATTCTCCAAAACTCGTGGAATTGATTTCTCTCTCTCTCTCACCCTTGCTCAGTCCAGTTGCAGGCGAAGGTGACATAGCTGTAATATTAATTTTACAATTTTGCAAAGCTTAATGTATCTGCTTTCTTGTTAGTTCATTTAATTAATTGTGATTTTATGGATCATGTTAGGATTCCATGCACAATTTGCTACGGTTATAGCTACTACGGATTATGACATACTAGATTTGAAATCTATCTGCACATGCCTGTGCACATATATATAATACACATACATATGAATTCATAAATTTATGCACATGCACGCAGGTGTATTTGAATAACCTCTTTTTTCCTCCTCAGAGGAAAAATCTCTTTGAGAACATCTTAAATATTCTTTTCTACAAAAAAAATTTCACATTCATGAGACAGTTAGTTTTCCAAAAGGAAATATCTTTTTCTAATGTTAAAAGAAATTCTAAGTATGTGGTGATGAACAATGAACACAGTGCTTAATGAGAGGTCATTTTAGTCAGACTCTCCTATACAAAATTTAACAATTATCTTACATGTTACATAAAAAAGAAAATCTGCCCAGTGTGATACCAATTTCAACAGAAGATGTATTCAAGAATCATCACTATGAGTTTGCTTTAGTCACTGGCTCATTTGAGGCAGCAGCACTTTCAGTGACTCATTGCTTGGCAAAGTACAAAAGGTTTAAGGCCCAGATTCAGCAAAGTATTTAAGGACAAGCCCGAAATTAAGAGTGAACAGTCTCACTGAAGCTTGATGGGGAGACTGAGAAGTTGAAAAGTCTTGTGATTTAGCCATAAAGGAAGTTCCATATGTACAAGAAACCCATTTTCTAAATTATCCCACTGCAGGTGAATTCCAGGTTTTTTGCCTCCTCCTTTTAACCAACCCTTCTGGTGTCACGGAAGGCTTTCCAAAGATGGCTTCAGCATGTTGATGACCAAGCTCTGCCAGTGAGGTTTGAGGAGGGTGTGATGCCTTGACTGAGCCATGGAGCCTGCCCACAAACCCGCTCCCTCCCAGCTCAGCAGCCTCCGCTGCTCACGCGACGTGCTACAAGTACTATGATCCTTTTTAGAAAGACTTTCCCTAAGGGGATGGACACATCTGTGTGCCTAAGACTATGACTGTAACTGTTTGTCTACTATTAATATAATAAAAGGACATAACCCTACCAAAGGGCTTTTACTAACCATCATCTTGAAAGTCAGTCTGACCAGAAGGCGGCTGCAATTTCTGGAGAGTATTTTTCTTTTCTATTTTAGGGAGAAAGTATCTAGTATTTGTATCACTGTGCAAATATTTTTAATTCTATGTAATTGCTGGTGAGTGAACACTACACACTGGGGTCAGGACTTGTTTGTATTAGTTTAATTAGATTCGAAGAGAGAAAAATCCTACCAAACAAGTTATGTGCCTGAAAAGAAAATTCAAATATTAATGATAACTTAGAATATTTTAAAAGCTTTAAAAATTATCTATCATGTTCTGCTTTACTTTTAATTAAATGCTTAAGCCCTTCAAAGGGATTCATTAACACATCTGCAATTCAGATTAATTCATTTTGTCACTGCTGTTTTGACAGATGGCCATATGTAGGATAGGGTATTTTGCAAAGTAATCAGGCCACATGAGAAAAATTTGACAACAGATTGTGTTAATCTTTAAGGAAGTTTAATAATACATTGAAAAATAACGCACATATTACATATAAAAATATATTTCAATAAAACAGTGTGAGGTTTCAGAATTGTGGCTCTCTGCTAAGCCATTCAACTGCTGTTTCCCTCACTGAGTGCTCTCCACGTACGCCAGTCCTGGATCTTGGAACAGCTTCAGTTTATAAACCTTAGGGTTTGTCCTTCTCTCTGATTCATGTACACAACTCCCACGAGCAGCAATGAGTTACCCATAACGAGGAGCTCAGGCAGCTCAAACTTAGCACCAGCAAACAGTGCATTTGTTATCACCACCAAATGATCTGCTTTCACGTTCGCTCAGCACAAAGCTGGCTATTCTCAAATGTCCTAATCCAGCAAAGACTGGCAACTCTGGGCCAGATTGCAGCAGAGCATTTGAGCTCAGCCTTAGACTTAAAGCATTCCAGGCCCTTTGGGTTTACAGCTTGAAAATAAGCTTCCTTGGACCAGAGCCCAAGCACTCAGCACCTCACAGGGCTGATCCCCTCACCCTGGGAAGCTGCACGTGAAGGAACTTTAACTCGCATTTGTGGAATAAAGTTGCAGTTCTCATAAGCTGTCACTCAGCCAGAGTCCAGAAACAGCAATGGAGCCATTGCTTAGTTTTGCATTATTAATTCTAGCTTAATTTTTATTCTATTTGGTTTTTCTTCTCCTAGACAGGCAACGTCTGTGGCTCTCTTCTGCAGAATTGGAGCACTTCCTGATATTAACATGCATTGGTAAATCAAAAAACCCACATGCTTTTAACACAAAGGGTTAGAAGGTGCTTTTGAACCTAATTCTGCTCTACCAATGGCTTCAGTGAGATAAGTCACATAAGGCAAATACAGTGGAAGAATGCATTTTATCAATTCTGAAAAACTAAAATGTTGCCTGTGCTTTCCATGTCTACATTCTTATTATTAATGTTAGTAACAGTGGGATGTACTCCCAGAAGAAAAGGCAGTAGGTGGTCATTATAGATTCAGTACTTCTTAGAAATATCCAGGAGACGACAAATTCATATCTTGAATAAAACCTCTTTATATTATTATTTTTAGATGAAAAAAATATCTGTCTGGGCTGGGGCTAATGAATTCATCTTCTTGTGTCAACTGCAATTGAAAAATTGCACTATGTTCTCTTTATGCTCAACAATTTCACAAATGGGACAAAATAAAACACTTAAGATGATCTAATTCTCTAAAATTCTGTTCTTTTTAAACTCATCATATACCTCTGTACAAAGGGTTGTTGCTGTTTTTCATTCCACTTGTTGAGGACTCACAACCCTGCCTCTCAAAAGAACATTTTATAATCCTTTTCAGGCTTTTTAAAATTAAAGGCCAGCAAACAACAGAGAACAAACCCTGGCCTGGGCAGCTGTGAGAGCTAAGCTGGGGCTCCTCAGGCAGTGGGGACTTCTAGCACTCACCAATGAAACCAAGAAACCTCAGAAAACACCTTGCTGGAAAGGAATAGTAATGGGATGACAAGGTGGTAGAAAAGCACAGGTAGGTCTCATCTGGTAAAAGAGGCAGGTAACAAGGATCAACACCACTACAGAGATTCTGGACCATGGAAAGGTGAGACAGGGCAGCTGAAGAGGTGTAGCAGACCCCAGTGTAGCAACAGGTCCAAGTGGTGAGGATTTTAGCACAGGGAAAGATGGAGTGTGGGGAAATCACCGGTCAAGAGATAGTGAAAAGGTCTCTGGAAGGGCTCTAGTCACGGACAAGGATAAAACCTCTACAAGATAGCTGCAGGCATCAAAGAATGAGAGAGGATTTAGCACATGGTTGGTGGTGGACACATGCCTGTGCATATCAGGATTTTTCCAGCTCAGTCTTAGGTTTTATCAGGAAAGACAGGCAGGAGTTAAGGCTGCTAAGCTGATACTAATGACTAATTAGTATTAGTGAAACAGTTAATTAGAAACTAGCTAAGCAGCTGCAGTGGGTCAGATCAGAGGCAACTCCAGTGCAGTGCCAATGGGAACCACAAGAGCTGAGCAGCAGCAATGCTGGTGCCTTGACCTTGTCCACTCAGGCAGGAGAAGGACAGGCTCCGTCCACAGCTCTGAAGAGTCACCTTCCCTCAGTTCTTTCCACTTTTTCCTATTTTAATGAGCTGCACGTGCAGTTCTGTCACTGCACTCGCCAATCAGCAAGGCCTGGCCCAAGAGCTCCCAGTGCCAGTACAACTAATCCCTGGGAAAGGATGGAAAGAGAAGCAGTGCACAGAAGCTGAGACACCTACAAACTGCATTGCTGAGACATTCAATCCAAAGAGATGCATCTTCAGCCAAGAAACTGTGACTCATGATTTAATTTTTCCAGGATATAAGACCGCAAAGTGATTCATTTGGTCAGAAAAAACCAGTCCTACCATTTTTCATTCTGAGGTAACGTTCATTTCATACTGGTTTTACTAATTCCCAGTCAGCACAATAAAATTGAAATCCAGGTGATAGTCTCACAGCACAAGGACTTTGAAAGCCCCTTCTCTGTAACTAAAGTTAATATTGCCTTTCAAAATGAACCTAATACTCTAATACTTAAAGAAGCTTTTACAGATTTGATCATCTTCAGCAGTGGAATTAAAGCAAAGCCAATGTGTTTATTGTGTTTGCAGAGAAGAAACTGATTGAAAACATATTTATAGTCTTGGAGCATAGTCAAAACCCTGCTGAATTATTAGCCAAGTGTGCAGACTATTAATTGCCATAAAAGCCACTTACAATATGCATTTGGTATCTGTATTGTTAAAGTGTCCACTCTGGTCAAAGTAAAATGGCTCAGCTGGATCTTCTCCTCCCCGGGGTGAGGCTGAAAAGCATCTGATATGAATTTCAGCAAAGTAAATACTTCCCCTCCTTACTGAAATTTCTGTGCATATCAGATAATGAATCTTAACCTCAAAAAAGAGTTTAGGATCTGGATAACAAGCTTGGAAATTCTTCTGCACACTAACTTTTAAAAGCTAAACAAAAATATAGGGGCAAAGATGGTTTTTAGTTTTAAAGAGATTTTTCACATTAAGCTTTGGTCTAAGTGCCCTTTCCTAGAGATGATCTAAACTCAGTCCTCACAAGAGCGAAAACTGCAGCCCTACCCAGTAGATACAACTGACAGACACCAAATTAACCAAACCGAGTATTTTCAACAGAAATCTAAAAGATCCTGTTCTTTGCAAAGAAAAACACACAGAGAGCAGCCGCCAGAGCCGTAGCCTTAGCAACCACACCTGCTTCATACTCACGTCGGCTTTCATACATGCTCCTGGACTGGGCCCAGATTTTGAATGGATCTGGCTTTTTCTGCCCAGAAGTGTCCGGTTGATCGGCAGCCGGTGCCTCTGTGGCCGTGTAGTCCGGCAGCACCTGCGTGCTGTGCACGGGGGACGCGGTGTGCCCGCTGCGGTGGCTGGAGACGCTGTGCTGAGAACTGTTTTGGCTGTCTTTCCTTTCAAGTGGTTGCTGCAAGGGAGAAAGCGAGTGGAAAGAGAGAGAACAGACGGTTATTGGTCTCTGAGTGGGTGTTCTCCATCAGTTTTTCTCCCTTCTTTGATCAGGGTTTCTGCATGCACATAAGTAAATATATAAATCACAGTTTTGCTGCTACTAGTTAATGCTGAGCACAGTTAAATTCCCCAGTGAAAGATTCTGATAGGCAGGCTGACAGAAAGAGATATGCAAAACAAAGTCATTTATCATTTAAAAAAAAAGCATTTTCTCACATGTAAGACAGATCTAAATCTCACTATAGGTTACTAGTTTCAGTGCACTTATATTTTCCTGCATTAAGGCAGAAAAACTCAACCACTTCCTACTCAGGTAACATTTGGGTACAACTTGTGCCTGAAAGAAAAGGGAAAAACTACCAGATTTCATTGTAAAAACTCTGAACTGTCCCTCTGAACCAGATTCAAGCACAGTTCTTACTACACAAGATCACTTTTCCTCTGCAGTTTTTGCAAACACCCACATTACAAGTGAGTGGACAAAAGAGTATTCCTTTCTTGGCTGTTTCCCAGGGTATCCACAGGATTCCTGCAGACCTTCATAAATGTGAAAATGCAGTTTGATTTCCTTGTTTTAACTGAGCATATTAAAATAGGAGAAAATTATGTCCTCCTTATTCTAAAGCAGTACGTTGAGTTCTCTCTGCTCAGTATTTAGCTAAGCAGAGTACACAGTTCTTAACTCAAATTCACAACAGTGTGCTCAAATGAAGCACAAGTCACATTGGCATCGCCAGGATTTCAGAATCACAGAATCACAGAATCAGTAAGGTTGGAAAAGACCTTAGAGATCATCGAGTCCAACCTATCACCTGTTACCTAACCTAGCCAAACCTGTTACCTAACCTGTTGCCATCCTGCAACCAACACACCATCCTACCTATAACACACTACCCTAATATCTAGGTCATGCCACCAAGTACATCATCCAACCTTTTCTTAAAGACCTCTAGGGACGGTGACTCCACCACCTACTACTCAATACGCAGAAAAATCCTCCCTCAACAAGAGCTCCCCAAATTGTACAGCAAATGCTTTTTGATGCTCTTTTGAGGGGACCTTGGGTTGACATCAAGGTTCAGTACAATGTCCCACCTGCTCTGGGAGGCAACTGTGTTCCCAAGGCTGCTGTGACACACAAGGCAGCTCGAAAAACAGCACCCCACAGGTTGTTTTTCCAACGTCCACTATTTCCTGGCAAAAAGGAGCCAGCCACCTGCACCAAGAAACCTCAGACAGAAATTTAAAGCCTCCTGCTGGCAAAGGGTACCCGAAAATATCGCAAAAGAAGCAAGTCTCTGCTTTCAGGGACTTCTCTATTGCAAACCACGAAGGGGTAGGGAGAAAATCCAGCAGCACAACACAGAGCAGGACAGGGGCTGGGGAGCCCACAGGTCTGGGGACCCCTTGCTTCACTCTGAACATGAGACCCCAGGCAGCCAATGCTCCATCACAGAAGGATTGAAGTAATTACAGAGAAGGAAGTCACCATATAAAGTTCCTTCTTTTTGAGTCTTCAAAAAGTCCCAACAGATTATTAAGTTGCAAACACTTCAGGTTTACACCGAGGAAAAAAAAGGCAGCTCTAACAGCCCCAATGACTTTGACCTCTCAGCCTTATGTTTGAGTTGTTGATCCACTACCAGAATCTTTTCAAAGGAATCACCATTGACTAGAACATGAAATTGCCTTTGTCGTTTAAAGCAATTTTGAACAAAGCATACCTGCTGTGATTACTCATCTGCAGACTTTCAAATACAAATATCTGAACAAGTTTCCAACATTTTTAGCTTTTTAAGTGGTAAAAGAAGCTAATTCACACACAACCCTGCTGTTTTTAAATGAAGCTGGTTTAAAACAGCTATGCTGGGGATAATCACTTCTTTGTAACAAAAAAAACCAAACAAATTTACATCTCTCAGCGCAGCCATCTGGATTGGTTTGTTTGTTTGGCCAAACTACTAAAATAACTACAAGCATCCTGTGAAACTTCAGGCCAATCTCACTGGAAATAGTTGGGTTACAGAATGTGGAGTTCAGGGACTAAAATGTGAAGCTTTATTCAGCCTCTGGGGAAGTAACAAGAACTCTCTGAAAACTTTCTGATTTAAAAAGAAACAAAGTTTGAACTTCAAAAAGTTCTCTTACTTTTGTGATATGAAA
Organism: Pitta sordida; assembly: GCA_013390025.1. Classification (NCBI taxonomy): domain Eukaryota; kingdom Metazoa; phylum Chordata; class Aves; order Passeriformes; family Pittidae; genus Pitta; species Pitta sordida. The sequence continues at coordinate 837,994 of WEKX01005334.1, read as the reverse complement.
GGTTTAAATTTTGAACAAACTAGGAATTCTGTTTCGTATTTGAGTTGCAAATGGAAGTGTCAGCACATCTCAAGTAAAACCATCTCTAATTAAACTAGAGTTTCAATTGCAAATACACAGACATTTTTCCAAAAATAGGGGAAAACTTCAGAGGAAAAGTTGGGGTTTTTTTTCAAAAAACAACTCTTTCAAAAAGCCTGGAAAATCTCTGTTTAGGAGCTTAAGAGGGAACTGGAGAAAGAGGAACTCAACCATAGTAGTAATAAATATACAAAACTAAATTAATTCAAGACAATATCTATCAACCTTCATATCACCACAGGAAGCCAAAAAGGATTGGGGCCAAAATTCTCTCCACAAGCTGTAGCGGCTTCAACACATCATCCCCATGAGGAGTTGCAAGGGAGCAACCTCAGATAAAGGAGTTTGTGTCTTGTGCAGGTGGAGCTTTCACAAAAGGGACAAGCTGACCATATGCCAATGAAATGATGGCTTCACCACAAGAGCTCCACAAAAACTCTCCTGCCCTTTTCCCAGCTAAGCGAAAGAGTAGTTAGATGGTACTTTATACAGCGACAGCTAAAAGAACTGTGGCCCATGACAGGGCTGAGAGGTGGCTGCAGGCAGTGATGGGACACAGTTGTGGATGTCTGTGTCACACAACTCACAGCAGAAGAGGTGATGGCGGCAGGGAGCATGTCCTGCAGCACAAATGGACACCAAAGCTTTTGGTCATGGGATCTCCAAGCATAAAACTTCAAAAAGCAAGAGTTGCTGTGGTTTTTCCCATGGCATTTCAAGGTAGGGGGGAAAAATGATCTCTGAATTAAGAGGGATGTGTTGTACAAACACTCATACTGTGGAACCAATTTCTGGCAAAAACAGGACACTGGCTATCCACCAAGTGCTGCCTATTCACCCAAAATATCTAGTTAAGTCCCTTGTCAGGGACAGGCTGTGCAGTGAAATTGCGCTTTTGGCCACAATTCAGCTATGCTGACAATGTATTTATTTAAATCAAAAAAGAAAAAAATAAATAATATTTTTGGAAGAGCTTAGCACTTTATGCCCCCTGCAGTGATCCTGTCTTCTGATTATCTAGCTGCAGATTTTGTGCTCTAGAGCATTTTGGAGAAACTGGTCCTAGGAATTACAGCAAACTGAGCCAGAAATGGGAATATTTGCCCCCTTGTGGAGTATTTTGATGCAAGCAACAAGAAAAAAAAAGTAAAAAAAAAAAAGTTTGTTCTTATCCATGTTATTGATAATGGCAGTGGAAATTGATGCACTAGAGACCTTGCATACTGAAAATATATATCCCTAGATGCTCAATAAAAAAATATTATCCATTTTCATCTAAAAAAGAATCAATGGGAAACTGAAAACAAAGGAGCAATTCTTTGATGGGGGAAGTGAGAATAAAGAACTTTGAAATGTCCAGTCTCATGTATGGCCGTGAAGTGATTTTTTTACTAGTTTGGCTCTTTCACTAAGGTTGAAAAAAAAAATCTTCAAAATCTGAGAGAGCAGAGCATATCAGAAAATACACACAGGCTGAAGAATAAAGACCAGGAAAACTGAGCTCAAGGCAGGCAGGAAAAATATTCCCAGGCTGTGTCAAAGCCCCAGCACTAAAAAAAAACTCTCCAAGGGGCTAAAACACCTCCCCCACAGCTGGGAGGTACCAACAACCTGTAGCTGGCCTTTTGGGAATTGGGGGTTGGAGCTGACAGCTAAAAATAGGACTTGATTGAGAAAAAGCAGCCACTGGCACTAAGTCAGCAATGTGTCTGGGCTTTGGGAACAGATATGAGGTAACAAGAGAGGGTTCATCGCTTGAGCAAGGCAAAAGAGGATGGACACCTGAGTTGTAACTTCCCCAGGGTAGCAGAATAAATAAAGAACAGGGACAAGTTAAGATTAAGCCAACTGTTCCCAGCTTCAATGTATGCTGCTCTCTAATTGTAGCTCATTTATTAAACAAGGAATGCTGGAAAGCAGTCCCTGTGAGATGAGCAAGGGGCAGCATGTTTTCCACAGCCAGCTGTGCAATGCTGGGGACAGCCCACGGCACCAGCTCTGCCGGCAGCACCTACATCCAGAATCACAGAATTAGTAAGGCTGGGAAAGAGCATTCACCCCATTGCTGCCAGTGCAGCAGCAAACTCGGGAGTCCCTGGGATTCAGTGGATCCCTGGGAAGCACTGGGGCAGAGTTCGGTGAGATGGCATTCCAGTCACAGATCGTGAAACAAACCTGGCTCTCACCTGTTGTGAGTTGGAATCTTCATGGCCAAGAGGGTCGGGTGGACTCCCCTCACCCCGCAGCAACCCTTCAACAAACCCAGGGACCACAGTGTCTGCAACATCACCGAGTCCCTGCTTTTGACCATCGCCTTGGACACGCGAGCTCTGGGGCTGGTATAAATCCACCCCAGAGAGCCTCGAGGACAATTTCCTCCTCTGCACACGGATGCACTTTGCTCCAGGTTTCTGTGCTCAATCCCTGCGTGTCACTGATGCCTGGGGATGAAGAGGCGGCCGTACGGGCTCTGCTGAGCTCGGCTCTGCCCTCCGAGGAGCGGTCGGTCATTAAAGCCGCCGCACAATGCGGCAGAGCACATCATCGCTGCTAATTGCCGCTGCCAACGATCCCGGGGGCAGGCACCGGGAACAGGAGGCTCTGCTTTTTGTGAATCCAGAGCTTTAGAGGCAATAGCACTGCCTAGGACCGTAGGAAAAAAATCACTGAAGGGACCCTAGAGCAGGACCTTAGAGCAAAGTGAGCGGGGCTAAGGAGAGGCATAGGAGGGACTGCTTTCCCAAGGCTGACAGGCTCCTCAGAGAAAATAGTAGGGAGAAATCTGCTGTTGCACGGCTACACCTGTTTGTAAGCAGCCTCTCTGTTCGCCAAGGCAGGATTATCTCCTGACATGCATTCAGATGCTGCTCAGATTTTTATGGTGCATAGCTGTCAACCGGAGAGCTGTCTGACACAGCAGGATCCCGCTTCACCTGATGCCAAATGTGCGTGTGACTGAAGCGGGAGCCTCCAGGCTTTGGAAAGACCAAGACTCATTGATTAGAGCTGCTTTAATGGCAGAAGTAGGTGTCCGGATCGCGTGCAGTCAATCCGGCTCCCATCAGGGAAAAAAGTGGAGGCAGAGAACAGAAACGTGCCAGACACGTACGTATTTTACACACTCGCTTCTGTTTTTCCGAAGGCTGAAATAATCTCCGCCTATGACAGCAGCGAGCACGCAGGGTCTGACAAGGCTGCGATTTGCAAGGGAGCACACCCCGCACTTCTGCCTCCCAACATTAATGTGAGCTGACAATGGTAGAGGCCTGGGCTCACATGACTTTAATCAGCGCTGCCCTAAGCCATCAGAATCACATTAATTATTTCAGGGCTTTCTTTTTGGATGAACAGAGAGCTCATATTAAAAGCAAGAGCCTTCTGCTCAGCCTCTTCACAAACCTCTTGCCCAGGTTTGTGAGGTGGGCTGTGCCCAGCTGCAGGTTTTGGCACCCACCAGGGACTGTCGGAGAAGTTTCACACCATCTTACAACATGGCAAACACTTCACTTGCTCTGCTTCCCCAAAGCTCATGGGAGAGAATTCTGCCTTTCCCTCACTCTCAACAGATAACTGCAAACTTTCAGGCTTTAAATATTTAATTTCCTTTAGAAATAAAACATTTCTTTTTTTATTGCATACAAATAGCACATTGATTTCTTCCATAAAATCATGCATGGAGTTTTAATGACACTTTAGATCACGGCTTCTCTGCTGTTAGCTAATATGCCATCCAGGTAACAGCTTTACATGGAAATAAGATCAGAGAGGACACGAAAATACTGTTCTGCTGTTGTTTTTTTTTAAAAATAAGGAATCTCACACCTGCAGCACAATCCTGCTCAATATGAAAATACGTCCAGGGCTGGCATCCAGACAACTGACTGTATTCCCTGGGAGCTGTAATCATGCTCTGTTCATGCTTTGTCTCTCTGTGACAAGGTGCATGCTTTCCCATTCCGTGAATAATTCAGCCAAGGGTGCTCCAGAAAACTCAGGGAGTTAATGGAAAAGGTTGGTGCCTAAGAGCACCGGACAGGAATTGCTATCTGGCAAGAAGGTGGAGCCTCCCATCTTTCCAAAAGGAAACAATAGCTTTTTTTTTTTTTTTTGGTAAGTTAAACACAGAGAAGCTCATCTGTCAGGGAAGCAGATCTGTAAACCTGAGGCTTTATTTGCAAACAAGTCTGCCTTCCGTACTGCATTCCTCTCTCATCTCCCCATGCAGCAGGAGCCGTGCTAGGTAATCACGGCTGCAACAGAAAGACAACTTAAAACAATCAAGACCCAGAAAGCAAACAAGCCGAACTCATGCCTTTCTCCTTCAAAAGCACACAAACGGACAGAAAATAGTAGCTGAAAAGTGCTTACCGACTTTGGGCTCTTCTTTGGGACCGGCAGTCCTGAAAAATGGCAACAAGGGGAAAATAAACATTAGCATTAAACGTTACCTTCCCTTAAAGCAAAATCCCTAGGTGTATCATCCGAACGTAGCCATCTGCAGAGTTATGTCAGCTTTCGCTCTCGCATCGGAGTTACCAGTCTGTTCATATCGAATCAAAGCACAGGCAGAGGGAGCGCGGGGGGGAGAGCGCTATCTGCATTAGCTATGCTGACTTGTGCTGCAGCAGCCGAGAGGCTGCGAGAGAAACCCACAGCCCTCAGCGGCTGCCGAAACCCAGCGCTCGGGCGGAATCTCAAATGCTCCCCTGGATTATGGGAGACTTAGCTTACAATTAAGCCGAGGCTCTTTCCTTTTGACGCGAATGGCTCGGCGATTTTATCGGACCAATCGCGGCGGCGCAGGGGAAACAGGTTGATTTTTTAAAAAGTATTTCTCTAGAAATTGATTTTTGGAGAGAAAATGGGCATTGGCTTGAGCCAAGAGGTGCGGGCTGGGCAAAGGAAAACAAAAAGCATGAGGAAGAATAAGCTTTTTATCCCTAAAAATGTGAATGTTATTGAGAAAACACGTTTCCCTTCCTATCCATCCTAAGTGTAAATCTTTGAAGCCAGAGATTTCATCTGTTAGCTACAGTTTCAGAGTTGTGGCTTGAGAACAGCACTACCAGTGCCCTGACCCCCGGGAGGGAGCTTGGAGAAGGGGGGCTTACACAGGTTGCAGTTGATGTAAAGGAAGGAACAACTGGGAGGGCACCAGGGAAGGTTTTTTCAAGGACAATTTTGCATTTTGAAGCAGCCTCTTACTGGCTCTTTGACGAGCTGGAGAACTCAAGAGATTTCAATCAACTACTTGTGTATATAGCCCAGTTGCCAGCAGCAAAGGAGACAATTGTCCAGAGATTTACCTACAATGCGAGAAAAGCTCTTGGGCATTTTGCAAGAATGCCCAAGATCTCCCTTTCCCCCCACTGCTGGAAGAAAACACGTTCCCCATGTATTGCTCTGTGTCATTTCAGAAACAAACATAAACAAAAACACACATTACACTCCAGACTAAGTGCTCAGTAATTCAGATGTTTGAAATCTACTTTTGTCTTTAGGACGTGATTTATGCGGCATTTATGCTGCATTACATTTTCTACTTTATGCATTTGGTTTATGCTAAAACCCCATGCCTTCACCTAACTTTTACACAGGAAATAAAATACGTGTTGCAAGTCAATTACAAATCTGTCTAGGAAGATGTCTATTTTAAGGTAATTTGGGAGATGTTAGTTCTGAACAGGGAAGATCGACAATTAAAAATGATAAACAGAGCTCACTTTGCTGTTGCCCTCAGACTGGGATGCATACATTTATGAATATTTTAAATTAAATATTTTCAAGCTTTTGAGGAATATCTGTGGTCTGCATGTCACTCTGATGCATCCCCAGCCAATAGCTGATATCCCTCGAGGCACTGATTGATCGAGGGACAATGAAACATCAAAACTGTTTAAACTAAACAATCAAGACGGCAGCTTTGTTTCTGCTGATGGGGACTGTACATAATACACTTAAAGACGAAAGCACTAATAACATTCATGGCAAGTCACATTTTTAACAGGCATCATTTATCACAGAGATAAACACAGACAGAGATTCTCTCTCTCTCCCTCCTTCCACATGCATGCACACACGTTTACTCTCCCTCTCCAAGAGATGCTCTTTCCTATTAAATCAATAGGTAGAACAGATCCCTGTGCACACACACACACCCTTAACACACCAGGAGGAGACAGAAATGATATAACAGTTGCTTAAATGCTCCCCCCCCCAAAACCCCATAAAGCAGACATGCAGCTGGGCTGTTGGCTCAAATTCTACCAGAATTCAGTTTACTGTATCACAATAATTAAAAGTTAAAACTTAATAAGTATGAACTACTCAACAAACATTTCTTTCAAAGTTTGTCAGTAATTTTGGCAGTTCCTACCCCAGAGACGGAAAAGAGTTGAAAAATAATGGAAAACACATCAAAGCTATTGTTTGGCAGGTCCTTCAGAGGCCAACGTATGTTACAGTGTCACTGCTCTATGCCAGACTTTGCTGCAGAACAAGCAGTAATTGACTTCTTACTAAAATAAGTGACTGCGTAACACGTTAACAAATGTTGGTAGTTTTTCATGGGACAAGCTTATAGTCAGGGGAATAACCTGCCTGTACATTTCCCAGCGAAAATGTTATTCATTCATCTCATTAAGGCCTCATTTTAGAACTCCAGATCTTGACGCGGCAGGCCAAATGAGCAAATGATAGGTATCATGGGTAGTTTTCATGCTCAGATGATGGAATGGATACAGTATTTAACAGCAACAAACATGAAGAGCTTGAATAACCCCCCAAATCCTGGGAGCACCACTAGTGAGAAAATGCTGAGCTTTTCCAACAGACTGCTGGCAAAGAAATTGCCCAAGCCTATGAATCCTGGATACTGACAACTATGAGTTATAATATTCATCTTTTGATTCCATTATCATGTCTCATCATTGCTCATGCCATGCCTTGCTTGGAAGCTCACCTCCTGAAGCCTCACTACAAGTTTTTCAGAGATAAATGGGCCAAGCATGGACTTAACACCCAGTGAGCATCTTTTTGGCACCGTCCAGCTTTTTAGCGGTTGGAGTGGAGGCTTCACATACCTGGCTAGGAGAAGCCAAAAAGCTTGTCCCTGATCTGCCCTGAAAGCCAATTATTAGAATAATAATAGTTTACACTGATTTACATTGTTTGCAATGTGTGATTTGATGCCTATAGACATCTCTCACTAGTACCTGAAATCCACCTTCTCTTCTAATTCTTTTGGAGATGCAGTCTAGAGAGGATGGAAAAGTCAAGCAATTCAATGGGGCTGTTGTCATCACACAGTTAACAATGTTTTAAAACAAACAAGCACATCTGTGAAACAATGTCAATATGACCTAAACCCCCTTGAATGGGCTCATTGTAGCTACTTACTAAATGTGCCTGGAATTAAATTAATTAGAAAACACAAATTACTCCCCTCTAAATAACAATGCAATAAAGCAACTGCTTAATGAAAAATATCAGTGATCAGTGAGCAATCCACAAGAACAAAAAAAGGGATTGTAATCAAACTAAATTCACAGGCTTGTCAGCAAGACAAGAAAGGCTTCATACAAGGTTAGTCAAAATGAGTCAGATGCAGGGATCTAAATTAAACTAATTATCACAGAGATTATTACATTTATCTTAACAAAACCCTCTCTCTTTTCTCGCCAGTACTCCCTAAAGCTCTATGTACAGCTGGCTGCATCCATCTGCTCAACTACATTTTGTAACATAGGGGGAAAACCGCAAATCATTAAGGAAGTTTTGTAGCATGACTTCAGCACTCTTAATGCCATTACCCATCAGGAGCTGTATTTCTGTTGCGTGACACCATGTTAGCTTGTGAGTGAAGTGGCCCATGAATTAAGGCCTCAATTTCATATTATTTGGTATGTGTTAATTCTGCAATCCTATGTGGTACAACTTTTCAAGATGTAAGATCCCTAACTCTACCTACAATGAGTTCATGGAAGAACACATGGGACAAAACTGTGACCTCAGGCGTTGCTGTTTCTAACATGCAATGCTCCTCCATTCTTACAGGAACATTTTTTCTCAACTCTTTTGTCTGTATGCAACATAATTAACATAGGAAGGCAACACATCACATGGCAAATTCTGCTTTACTGAGCACACACAGAATGCGACGCGTGACTACAAACCCACAATGTAGCCCAGGCCTGCTTCTGGTGAGAGCTCAGAAAGCCACAAATGTTCAAAAAATACCTAAATGGACACCAGACACGTCATGCTCCACAGCCCTACATTTTAAAGATGGTGGATCAAAGTCATCTAGAGTTAATCCTAAACAAGACCTGTCTCTAGGCCCCACAGGAGTCATCCAGTCCACCCCTCCGAACAGCTCAGACACATGTTGGCCAGCTGCTGTGAACACTTTGCCCTTCACCACACACACCCTCCACAGTACATATTTCCATGGGACTCCAACTGAAGTTGGAACGATTCGGTACCAGCTTGCACAATTCACTCACAGGGTCTGGAATTGCCAGTCTGAAAGCCAGGCCATCATCTTACAGCTTACATCTGTGGCTACTGCTCAACATTTTTCAGTTTTGGGGTGGGTTTGCACAGGAAGGAAAAGAACTGCTGTGCCTAGGTCTTCACTTCTCACAATTCCTTAACACTTTCAACCTGGACATCTTGTGGAACATCCATATCCAACAGCAAAATAAGCCATAGGTGAGCCTAAGTGGAAAGGTCACCCATTAGGTTTTGCCATTATGTTGTCCAGAATGCACAACTGCTGAAAATCGGCTGGAATGAATAAAAACACAAGAAAAAAGATTTCAGACTGTGTCACAAGGTTAACATTTACAGAGAAAATGTTCCTGCCTGGAAAAAAACCCAAACCTCAGCTTTCTAAATGGCACTTAAACCATGCTGAATAAAAACCAAAGGCTGTATCAAAGAAAACAGATACTTTGAAAGATGTGCTTTAGGTAAAGTACCAGAGTCAGAGGGTACACAACCAAGTACCTGGCACTGAACATTGATTGCTGCTTTCTGCGTGAAAAACAAGGAACTTTAAATAATTAACGTTAATGGCCATTAGTGCAGCTGGGGGGCAGGGGACAGGGAGGTTGGTGGTGACAAAGCAATCCCCTTGATTCTGCATAATCTATTGCCAAAGAACTTCTAAGGAAGGACAAATACCATCTAAAAAGGTAGATGAAAGTTGATCTTTTCCAGACTGGGGAAAGAACAAGAATAACCTGCAGCAAGACAGGCAAACCTATGCAGGCATAAGGAACACTGTGCAAGAAGAAATCCCCTACCTGTCGCTGCTCAACTCTTCTGCTTGTCACCGTGATTTGCATAACAAGAGTGTCACTGCACTAGCAAAAAAATTAGCTATGCAATACAAGCTTTAAGCAAGAGAATAATTTACACTGCAGGAATATAGTCCTACCATAAATCAAGTTTGGTAACTACCAAATGCAGTGAAAAATGCCCCATTTCTAATGCTAATGTTCAATGCTAATGCTAAGAAAGCAATGTTTTGAAGAGATCATCTTGGGCATTATTAAACCACTGTCACTGACAAAAAGCATAATGAGGCATAGAACATTATTGCCATTAACAAGAATTTCAGTTCTAGATGCTCTAAAGATGTTAAATTGTATTAGCTTCAAATACTCATTTTTAGTCCAGACGCTAAACAATTCCCCATCGTTAAAGTTTCAGTCATATTTTCAGCCTCTTGAACAAGAATTGATTCCAGAAGTGATGAAAAAGATATAGGCTAATAAAATGCTATTTAATTACTACAAAAATATAAATTTAACTATGCAGTAATATATATAAGGTAATGCCAAGGCAGTAAGATAATAAAGAGATTGAGAATTAGTGTAACAATTACCATCCAGCCTATGCTTGAAAGCATGTCAGCAGTTCTTGCATTTTTATTTTGAAGCTCATTAAATGAAGAGCTTATCATAAAGCTCGAGCTGTTGGAGTCATACGCTTAAATGGAAATCTTTGTTAATATTTAAACAAATATGTATGTAGACATTAAATTTCTGAAATCTCACAAAATTTAGATGCTAAACAACAGAATTGGAAAGGCATTACAGACCCTCACATTCTTCTTACATAAGCGTGTGTGTATACACAGGAATTATATATCTATTTTTCATATATATATATATATATATAAGGATACATGCATGGCTATGCATGAAGGTACCTACCCTTTTCCAGAAGCTCACAAAATCCATGGCTTACAAGTGTTATTTCTGGAACACACCTCACGATTTTTGGGACATGCTGCAATTTTGAAGACATCCAGTTCCAAAGCCCCTCTCCCCTCAGCTGCCTATCCCGTGGCATGGCCAGGCGGGTGCTGAAGGGCACCAGCACTTCAAGACCAATACCGTGTGCCACTCCAACCTTGCTATAGAGGACACTGGAGAGGAGAAACCATATTTTGCTACTGTCACATCTCTACTTATGCTGGTCAGTGAGACTGTTTGTCTTCAGACTTCCCACAGCACAGCTACAAGGTATAAATCCACATGCCCAAACTGGGTGGCTTATTTAAAAGTCTCATATTTCACATTTGGAGAGCAAGGCTGCACAAAGGGGATGCCCACAAATAGGGCATTCTTGGCATTAGTTTAATTTTTCTATTAATAAATAACATCCCTTAATAATAACCTAATATTTACAGAATGCTTAGCCAGATTCAGATCTGGAGAATGCACATGCACACATGGCATGCTAAAACAGAAAATCTTTACTGAAGGACAGTTGTTGCACAGATGTTTTCACAAAACATGACTCGTAGTTTTAAAATAGTTTTCTATTAAAATAAATCAGTAACTCAATATAATTCCAGGTATGTAAATGTACATCTCACAAACTAATCCTGAAGGATGGAGACAAAACTTTGAGACTAGGAGGACTCGTATTTATCTGGTCACCCCTACCAACATCACCTTCATGTGCCCTTCAGCCACAGGGCCCTGACCTCCCTCAGCATCGTCAGCAAGTTATGTCACATTCCCAGAGTTCAGCATTCTCTACTAAGTCTGGTCCATAAGTCCTACCAACTTCCTGAGTCCAGCTCTTGGTACACTGCAGATATTCTGGCACAAAAGACACAGATTAACAGGGTCTTAAAGCTGTTACAGTCCTAGTTACTATCACCATCACAAAAATAAGCCTATCTGGACCAGAAAATAACAAACATTAACATGGATAAACAGAACACCCAAAGGTAGAATGGGAAAAAATTAAATTCAGAATGGAGAGACTTAGAGTCATCCAGATAGATATTTAAAAACAATCAATTTCAGGACAAACCCATCCTTCCTCCTCACTTTTGCCCACCTGCTATGCTTCTAATGACACTCCAAACATATTTATTTACAGTGATAAACAAAGACCTTTCTTGGATTTTTGATACCTCATTAGTTCTGTTGTGACTGGTTATTACAATGCCAAATCAGGGCAGCAGCTACTGCACCTACCTGCAGTGTGGCTGATAAAAACTCATTATTTACAAGTACGTGCACACCAAAATGCTGCCTGGGCTGTATGTAAGGGTAAGAGGAAAAACTGAGGGGAATGAAGCTCTCCTTACTGCACATCTCCAGGTCTGCTCCATTTCCTGCTGTGCAAATCCCAGTGAAGATGTGGGAGGCACATTTCCAGCTAAATCTGCCTTATCTAATGCACAGTGTTAGGTTCTGCTGTGCCACCTTGTGTTACATCACATCCCACTTGATACAGAACAACACTGTGTGGGTTTGAGTTGCTCCACTTATACCACTTCAGCATTTAATACAAAAACCAAATCAAAACATAAGGAGGGAAGAAAAAAGCGCCAACTTTCAAAACCTCAAGCCGGGGAGGAAAAAAAAATCCTTTAGGAAGAGCTTCAAAACTCTCATCTTTCATTTACTAAGCAACCTCCTGCTTTTTTTCTCATCTCAGAGCCTACTGCTTTCTGCAGGATTAGGTGGTTTGGGCAACAAAACACCCTGATGAGAAGATTTCATCCATTTTTTTCTTCCAGCATTCAGCAAATGCTTTGGTTTTCTTAGTGATGCTAAAGCAGACCTAGACACTCTGCCACAGATAGGCAGCCACGCGTGTAAGGTGCACACCACCACTATTGTGCTGTCAGCACGCAGGACTACACAAAACTGACATTATTTTGTTATTCCAAACATGTTAATTGTTCACTTCCTTAATAATTAAAGTACAGGTTTCCTCTGGCCTTAAAGCACCCCTTGTGAAATAGGTCTAAACTCCAGGAAATTATATCGACCCTTCATATTAATCAAAATGTGTAACAAAATGTCAAACAATGAATCAGCAACTGTTCTATTTTACACTTCCAAGCAACTCTGGAGCCCAGATGACATCTGGGGGACACAAGCTATAGCATAGATAGGCCATGCTGCCACAAAAATGCAGGGTAGCTCATGTAAAGCTAATGCTGACCCAAAAAAGCAGATTTCACAGGCATCTCTTCTCTTGCTTACTCATTTCTAGCAGAGAATCAGTGTAAATGGAGTTAATGAAGGGTAGCTGAGGGGAAAACACTTGTGCCTTGAATGACTAACAGATTAGTGTCAGCACTTCGCATGTATCACACCAGCAATAGTTGGAAATTCTGCAGGCAATTAAAATATTCATATACCAGCCATACAAAGTCGCCTTCATTACCAGAACTGTAATATTTTAAAGCTGCTGTTTTCAGAACCAGGTGTTCATATGACAATGTGCCTCGTTTGGTGTTTCTTAGCCTCCCACTGTTTAGGAACAGCAATCAGATATGAAAAATTGAGATTTGAAAGAAGACGACAGAAAAAAAGTCCAAAGTGCTATTTTTATATCTGGAGTTTTGGGAGCTTAATGTAGGATTTTTCCACACTTGGGCTGTTTGGTATTTGAGTTTGTCACTTACTATTTCAACTGGATGTCTCATACTGAGAAACTCCTGCACGACCTGGTAATACTAATTAATGTGTTCCCACAAATGCACTATTTGTACGGACATTAGCAACACCTATCAAAGTATTTTGTGTTTGAGCAACATACTAACAGTTACCCTTCGTGGCTGTAGACATTTGCAGGCATCCAAAACCTTGGTGAAACCCTGCTGCCTCCTGGAGTCTAACAGGAGCCTTGCCATGGACTTCAGCAGCACCCAAACTTCTCCCTTCGTGTTTTTGGTAAGCAGTCATCCCAAAACTTGCAAATTCAGATCATCAAAAACAAACAGCTAATGTCACTCAGATTAACACCTGTAAAGCACTTTGAAGGGGAAAAACACCGTGTAATCCAAAATATTACATTATTTATAAACGACCTGATTTTAAATGTTAAGTTCGGCTTATTTTTATCACAAAGAGAAAACAAGTTTCTGCTCGCTTGCTTTACAAAACCAATTACCAGTGATCAGTGTATGGTGCTGCATAACAATCCACAGCATTGTCCCAGAAAGGCGTATCTAACACTCCGGAGCTGTTACAGGAAAATTAAATACAAGCACATAAGCAATTCTAATCAGGGGTACGAACTCCCAACTTCTTATCAAAAATACCCAAACTTGTAACGTTTCCTTTATTTCTGATTTTTGTATCTGCTCCTTGATACATTAGTCCCTAATCAGAATAAGGCTGTAAGAGAATAGTAAATGTGACATCAAACTTGCTTTAAACTTGCTTTAAAGTCTCATCAGCTTTTTTTGGTCTTGTTAGAATACAATTCCACTCAACAGAGAATGGAGAATAAAAAAGAGTGACTTGGCATTTTGGAAAAAAGAAGATGCAGCTACACTCAACTAAGTGTTATCCCAGTCCTGCTGCTTCCCTGCACTTGAGTTTTAGCAATGTATTTTTACTAGGATTGTCCATTTTCAGAAAATGGAAAAGGTATTTTAACATTTAAACATTTAAAAAAACATTTAATTTCATTTCTAACACACTGTGTGGAGCAACTTGGAAACTACTGATCTGACTCCCTTCTTCCCAGGCAAATCTCTTTAAAGGAAATAGTAACAAAATAAACAGAGGAAACAATTGAAATCAGAGTTTTAAATGTCAAATGAGATTCCAAGTTTAACCAGGAAATCCCTAATCCTGGAATTACAAGTAACAACCCTGGAATACAAAGTAATGAACTTGAAAAACAATCTTGCTACGACACAGGGACATTCATTTCTTTAAGCATACCACAATTCTGATTTTCTAAATATGATTTACTAAGCTATCAAAAATATTCCCTCATCTGTTATTTCTGGATGGTATTATTTGTACTACAATCTCAGGTATTTGTCAGCTCAAAATAACCCATACTTAGTGACAACTTGCTGAGATTCAACAAACAGGTTTGATGGAAGACACTTGAGTAGAGGGGGGCTTTGGTGGCTGGTGTTGGCTGACAGAAGTAAGGCGAGGAAAAGAGGAGGTGACTTGAGATTTTCCAAAAATGCAGAGGTGAGATGAACACACCAGAGTGCAGAAAGGAATTACATCCACTCTTGCCCTGCGGGTTGAGGGAAGGAGCTCTCACAACATGGTGGGCTGGGGAGTGGAGTAAGAAAACCACCCATAAAGGTGGCATGACTGGTACCAGCAGCTCCGTGCTCAGCGAGATGGGGCTCAGGAGGGTTCCTACAGACCCAAACACAGGACAAAGACCTCAGTATAAAGCTGTGCTCTCTGTACTAGAACTAAAAACACTGCTGGAAACGGTGAGCTTTTCTTCCCATTCCACAAGCTTTGGCACTGGCAAACACGCTCTGTGGTAACCGTCAGATGATTCCCAGGTTGTGATTTTTGTCCTAAATGCAGTTTGGACTTACTTTCTCTCTAATTCAGCAGCTGCTAAGACAGTCTGAAATTTTCTGGCAGCTCAATGCTTAAATGGCATGACTTTCAGCTCACTCTTCACTGCAAGCCTAAAGGGCAAACAGAAGTGAGTGGCTTGTTCAAAAGAGTTCAAGTCTGCACTGAATAGCTGATTGCAGCTCTAATTACCATGGGTTTACATCATTAGGGATAGCAACTGAAAAGGAGCTCTAATTCCAACACCTTTTTTTTTTTTGGCTCTTACCACTCAATGATCCAGTTCCAAGAACTCTGCTAAGGACAGGAAGAGAAAACTTCCCATGGGGAGAGAGGTTCTTGATGAACAAGTACAAAGGCAATATTTTTGTTTACAGAATTCAGGCTGACAGGTGTCTGTAATAGGGCAGAAAGGATGCAGTAGTGAGGGGACATCCTCTGAAACCTGCCACAGTACAGACTTCACTCAGCTCAGGTATTTAACGCTCAATGCCACTGCTCATCTATGCCTGAGCATTGTATTTTGACACTCTAGACCTCAAAGAGCAATTTGATTTCAATTACACTATTATAATGTACAATTATATGTTGTTGCTATATATTGTTTGAGAAGTTTTCCCACTGTGTCTGAAGGAGCCTGTAACTCTCTCTACCCTGGTCAGGGGCAGCCCGAGTGGCAGCAAGCAGCATAAAGAAAAAGACATTTTTATATTACTGTGTGATGTTTCAAAGGCATGGACACAAGACAAACAGAGAAAGAAAAAAGATGTGCTTCCAGTTTAGGCTCCCCAAAGAGCCTTCAAGTCCAGGGCAGCTGACTCTAGAATTCACTTCCAGCACAAGAAGTAGTTAACTCTTCTCCATGGGAAGTGTTGGAGGTTAATTACCCCCACATGGCAAGAGCATCACTGGAACAATAAGGGAATGTCCATCTGGCTAAGGTGACTCAGTAGGTTTATTATTTTAGACCTTTGTAATTTTTAAGTTTATAGGTATCACAAGGATCTTAACCCCAAGGACCAGGCAAGCAGAAATATTGGCACAGATCCCTCCTCACTTATATCTACCTCAGCCCTCCCCACAAACACCTTCCATTCCACTGAAACATAAACAGGGAATTTACTATGGACTTTTACACGGAGGTTAAGACTCAGGTGCCCACTGAGGAGCATTTAGACAGGTTGATATTGCATTGATTCTTTTTCCCATAAAATACATTTATTTATGAAACTTTAGTGCATATTTTTTTTTCAGATGTATTTCCATTCCCCAGTTTAATGCGAATTTGGCACCAAGGAAAGCCACTGATGTGCACTGACATGTGAGTGACATTTCACCTGTGTGCCTTCACTTTAATCTGGAGCAAAGTGGGAACACATCTTCCAGGAGATTATGTGGATCAGGCTCAAGGTTTATGCTATTTCTGATTGGTGAATAAAGATGCAAGTGAGCACTAACTGTTAAAGCTTTGAAGGGAAACTGCCCATTTAAACCTCTACCGACACTGTTGAGTGTAATTCTTCTAACTGAACACAAAGTACACACATATTTTTGGTTAACCTGAAGACTGGTTTAAAAAAAGAGGGGGGAAAAAGGAAAAAAATAATCCCCTTTAATCAGAAGAAACTCACAAAATATATCAGTAAGGTACACTAATGTTTTAACTGAAACAAATATTAGATATTAGTGACTCAAAAAAATGCAGCACAGTGGTTTTGCAGAATACCTTGTTCTGAAACAGCCCCCCACCTGTTCCAACACAGACACAACTTGCAGAATAAAGCTCCCTTAGGAAGCAGGGAACTTATAATGACAAAATGTTGCTTTTATTATGATTAGAATCTGTGCAGACTGGAGAGGTATTTCAGAATTGCTTATTTCAGTTGATTACTGTTCATAGACAAGGCTTCAATGACAAATGGATTTCAAGTAGCAAATAATATTCCTTCTTTGCCTTTGTTTTGGGTTTCTTTTTTGTGAAAAGTACCCTATGTACTTGGCAATTGCAAGGTTAAAAGAACCTTTTCAGCTACAAACATGCAAAACAAAGTTGTGCCTTTTATGGCCTTACTAACAGTAATTCTTTAAAATAACCAAAAAGTTCAATCACATTTTCCAGTAGAGGGACAAAACCATGAGCTTAATTCTGCATTTTGTAGCCAGTAGAGCTGGTTTACTTTCACATACACAGACCTTGAGTGGTCCTGCTGGGTTATCAGGCATCTCCTCTGCTATTGCAGGCACCATGTCCCATTCCCTTAAACCTGCTGAGCTTCACCTTGAAGCAGCAAAGCCTTTGTCTCCCCTCCAGGTTAATTTACAGGCTCTAATGGCTTGGTGTTATTTTCTCATTTCCACTTTAAATTACTCATGGCCAAACAACGTACCGTTAGTATTTCTTCAGCCAACGTTTGTGTTTAAGTACCTTCTATCTCTCCTTCCTAATAAAGACAATAATTATTTTGTCCCCTGTCGCTTTATTTTGCTGAGCAAAAGCAGCGTTACTGATCTGCTCTTGCACCCAGCCCAATTAACCATCTGCACCCTGATTCCACTCAGTGTTTGCCCTTGTTGAACCTCTCAAGATAAGCTCAGTGAGTTTTATTCTGTGCCATGTACAGGTGAAACAGGAAAACAGCAGTAATACCATTAATCCTACAGCAGAGAGGAGGGAGGGGAAAATAAAAAGTTAAACCAGAACATATATAGGGTAAGTTTTCTATGGGGCCTCTGCAAAGCAAAACCTTGGTGACCTGACTTTGTATTAAAGTATTTATCCCTCTGCCCCAATCCTGCACGAATCCTGCAAATGATTTCAGATGCCACATGAGCAGCCAAGCACACAGAGGGGGCATTTCAGCTTCATCCCTCCTGAAATCATCCTTCTGTTCCTCACTCAGAGGCAGTGTCAGGATTCACCCACCCCCACAAGCAGGCGCTTCAGATGAACACATTTCACAGTAAATATTTTACAGGCTGCTCTCGGCAGCTCTGTGTTTGCATTTTAACAATTAAATCTCCTTGTTGGGAATGCACCAGCAGCTTGGAACAGGCAGAGTTTTTCCCATATATTACACATCTCTTTCTGATATTTTTCTGCCTGATTAGTAATCACTTCTGAAAATCATTTCGACAGCTCTGAACACCAGCCTTAGTGTTGCAGGGATGCTTTTGGCACAGCGGGACTGAATGCAAATGTTAGGCTGAAGTAAGGATGCTGACAGCATCTGAGCACTTTCCTCACTGGACACCAGAGGGAGGAGGAGGAAAGGACAAGTGACAGGAAAGCTAAAGAAGAACTGCTTCAGGAGCCCTGAAGGAGCTCATCAGGAGCCAAATACATTTCTGCAATCGGACCAAAATAAACAGTGGCGCCTTGTCTGTCGATGGCGCTGCTGATAAAAGCCTTGGCAGGGGTAACACGAGGTAAAGTTACAAGAGGAAGGACCCGAGTGCAGCAGCACTGGGTACATTTTAGACAGGGTTTTTGGTTGGGTTTTTTAATAGAATCACAGAATAGTTTGAGTTGAGAGGGAACTTAAAGATCATCTACTTCCAATGCCCCTGCCATGGGCAGGGACACCTTCTACTAGACCAGATTGCTCCAAGCTGGCCTTGAACAATTCCAAGGATGGAGCACCCACAGCTTCTCTGGGTAACCTGTGCCAGTGTCTTACCACTGTCACAATCAAGAATTTCTATCTAATATCTAACATCTAACCTAAACCTACCCACTTCCAATTAAAAGCCAATTCCCCTTGTTCTATCACCAAACGTCCTTGTAAAAAGTCCCTTACCAGAAATTCAGTAAGGTCTCCCTGAAGCCTTCGCTTCTTCATGATGAACAACCCCAACTCTTAGTCATTATTAATAGGAGACATGCTCCATCCCTCTAATCACCTTTGTGGCCTCCCCTGGATTACTACAACAAGTCTATGCTATTCCAGTGCTCGGGCCCCCAGAGCTGGAGGCAGCACTGCAGGTGGGGTCTCACAAGGGCAGAATGCTTTCCCTCACCCTGATGCCCATGGTGTTTTGGAGCAGCCCAGGACACTTTATGGGCTGCAAATACTCCTGGCCAGCTCACTCCAGCCTCTCATCCACAAGCATCATCTTACAAGCTTAAACAAACCTGAATGCTTTCTCTTCTTGGGCTACTACTGTTCATATTCTGTTTGACTTCTCCGCCACAGCTCGAGTGCCTTTTAGTCCAGCTTTTCTGTGGATGTGAAGAGAAACCTATTCCAATGATTAACTGTGGATCTAGGGCCACCACAGTCCCTGAGCCCTGTACTACGAGAGCGTGAAACTTGAAACTGCAAATGCTCTGTACTGAGATGGAAATGTCAGGACCTTGAAGGAGGGAGGGAGGCAGTTCAAGGAGACTGACATTGTACCCGTCTAGGAAAGTGATAGCAAGTGCTCAACATGTGGTTAGTATCTTGATTAAATTAAAAAAAAAAAAAAAAGAGTGAGAGATTCAATAAGATTACCAGGGAGCTATTTACTATTTTATTAAAACTATGCTTTTATTTCCTCATCAAATCTTTTCATTATGCCTTCCAGGCATAAGGAGGATTATTAAATGTCAGGCACAATTCAAATAATTAATGTATGGTGTTACCAGATATATACGCACTCTCCAGAAGGATTAATAATAGCTGCTATTTTTCTTCCAACCATATTTTCTCCATAATACATATATTAATCATGAGAACACAGTGCATTTTGTAAATCTCTCCAGTCCTGAAAGTCCTTAAGGAACTCACACTTTGGAAATTGGAGAATTCTTAATATATTCTGTTCTCTACTTTTTAATTTACTATCAAAATGCAAAAACACAGCAAGCATTTGGAAAGGAAGGTGTACAGGAAAGGTAGTGCTTTCCCCAGAGCTGCTATTAATTGTGGAATCAACGTCCTTGATGCCTTGAAATAGGTCTTTGGAAAAAAACAAACTAGAATTGTAAATTCAGGAAGCGACTTGTCCGCCATTAAAATGGACTGGCTTTTCTGCCTAACCTCTTACATTCAAAGTAATTTAGAAAAGCCATTTGGAAAGTACTTTTATAGCACACACTCCATCAAGGGCTGGCTGGGGGTCGTGTCCAGCACCTACTTGTTATCTCAACTCTGCTCATCTCTGCAGCACAGTGTTTGTGTCATCCATAAAAACCACTGCATGGGACAGTGAGGTCAGAGATTGTGCCTCTGAGATCCTCAGTGCCAATGCCAGAGAGAGAGCTGACCCCTCTGCTCTTGACTTTGCACTCAACAGCTGACCTGGACTTTCCCTGTGAGTTTGACCCTATTCCAATACTCTTAATCCACAGGACAAAAGTGTGTTATGAGAGATGTAGGGTGCTACCTCAGATTACTTTACACTTACTATGAGCAGGGAAGGAGCTCTGTGGATGGATTGATCACTGGCAGGTTTCCTGCCACCCATGACCACGTGGGCTGCAGACATACTGCCTGTGGAATGGGTTTTGTACCTGCTGGTGGCCTCGCAATGCAAACAAAAATGAGCTCAGCTACCAACTGTACAGCAAACAAACATGCAGAAGTAGCATTTCAATCACATACAAGTTAGAGAAATTTAAATTCTCTCGCACACTCCCAACTGTAGCCCAGGTATAATCCTTCTCCAGTGAAGAGTCATTGAGTATCTGATTTTGAACACTAAAAATTACGGAACACATTACCAGTATTTTCCATCTCCCAGAACAGCTCCAGAAATGTCCATGTTTTATGTAAACTACTCAAGTTTTACAAGCATGAGACCAGGGTTTGTTATGCAAGTAAAGGGGTAACCACATCACCCTTCAGCCCATTACCAGAAGATGTGTGCTATGCCTGTGCCCATGGGAACCTGTGCACCCCCTCCAGTGCAGCATCACACAATAAATAATTTTAACCATCTATGTGACCTGACAACTGCCAACTTGGGGCAGTTTCTACACCTCAGGACAAAAGCCAGTTAAACAGAGAAGCTTAGGTGAGCAGATCCTTCATGACGTGCTTTTTTTTTTGCATTTCAAGAGGAAACATTTCAAAGCAGTTTTGAAGACTTACCTCCTCGCTGCACCAGCAACGTGACTTCGCTTCCCTTAGGACATTCAATCAGCATATCCACCACCTGGTTGTGAGTGAGGCTCTGAACATTCTTCTTGTTGACTTCAACTATGAGGTCGCCTTCCTTCAGGCCGCGGCACCTCGGGCTGTCCACAATTTGTTTCACTCTTTGGCCGCCCCCACCGGGACTGTCTGCTATAGTAAACCCAAAGCCCATCGGGCCTTTCACTATATGCACAGTTATGAGTTCAGGCTGTGTTGCTATCGAAGAGGCCAAAGAGACCGTGTCATTGGGGTACCCATGGGGTCCATTGGAGGAGACCTCAGCCGGGCTGCTGGGTCTCGCCTCCTTTGTGCCATTTACTTTCCCTGTTTTACTGCTGTGGCTCGCTGGGGAGTCATAGTTTTCCTGCCCGTTCACAATGATCGGCTCTTTGTCCAAAATTGCCACAGATGTGACCAGGCTCGTGTTGGGATCGTCGGGGTCGAAGGGCAGGGGGTACCCTCGGCACAGTTCGAGGTCCACGCTGGCACCGATGGGGATGGACTGGAAGATTTTCACAACTTGAGCATGAGTGTGCCCCAGCACACAGGTGTCGTTCACGCTGACTATGACGTCCCCTGCAGAGGACACAGAAATACCAAACACATACATTTTGTGCACCTTGGGAAAGCGAGGACTAGAGCCTGAGAGCAGACCTGCAGCATTCACAGGTACCACTCACGGGCAACAGCAGCAGCATTTCAGTACAAGGAAAAGAAGTGTTGACACTTGGGCAAGCAAGGACCCTCTGTACACAGTGGATTCACTGCATAAAGCCTTTATGTACATAAACATTTCAGAAAGTGAAAATGGAATTGACTCATGTGAAAAATTAATGAATTCAAATGATGGTATATGGCCCGTTTTACAGCTATGTTGAAGTCCAGCTCTCACTGTGACACACTGTGCTACACTGACATATGATAGAAACAAAACTGAGAGCACACGGGAGCTGTAACAGAAGGCTCTCAAATACCAACTGCTCAAATACGGTGCCACATGTCACGTCTCATCTCATACTTCGTCCGGAAATCTAGGTATTGATTAAGTTATGAGTCATTTTATTAACACTGGGGCTACAAAACAGAGATGTTCAATGCTGTGATGCTTGACCTGCAAGTGAGGGGTGGTGACCTCGGATGAATCCTAAGATTTCATAGAATTAAAGTTGAAAAAGGTCTCTGAGATTATTGACTCAAGCCATTACTAGCACCACCATGTTCACCACTAAACCGTACTTCATATTTTACCACTAAACCACTGGCTCTAATCTCTTGCAAAATAAATTGGTCCTTGACGCATTCGCACAGGGAAATACAAACTAGACCACTACTCTGCCAACTCCTTCAGATTGGCTTTGGAAAAGTGCAAGCAGCATGGCAGAGACACAAACACACAGTGGTGCAGCCCCACAAAAATCCATCATTCATTGCCACAGTGGGGAGCAGTAACCTACAGCCTGACCCCAGAACTGCTGCTTCTCTCCTCAGGTCAGCATGGGGAGAGCAGCAGCTGGCAGAGCCCCAGCTGGGTATTTTGACACCTGAGATGAAATTCCAACACCTTGTTACAAGGTTTTGAACCCTCTCCAGGTATCTCCCTTCTCTGCTTGATGATGGGAAAGCTGAATGCCTTTCCTCAAGAAGGGGGATACAGTCCTTTACAACTGGCACATAAAACCAGCTGTAAAAACACAAACCAGAGTGGTGGTGATAAGTTAGATATAAAGCATCAGTACCTGTTTCCATTTTGCCATCCAACGCTGCAGGGCCGTCAAGCACCAAACTTTTTATTTGGAGAAATTCATCTGGCTCGTCCCCTCCAACAACGGTGAAGCCAAAACCCCTGCTGCTTTTCCTTAGCTTGGTGTGGATGAACTTCCCTTTCAACTCAGAAGGGTTTCGTGTAAAAAAAGGTTTTCCTGTGTAGGAAGTTTGGAAAAAAAAAATCTATAAACAGGCAGGCAAGATTGTTTGATCTCTCTTCCCTCTTCTCCTCCCCGTTCTAACAAGGCAAACACAGCAGTGTGCTGGGATGGGACTGCACTTCACTCCTCCATCCTCTCATCTCATGGCACTCTACCCGTCTCCTTGGATCCAGTCATGCAGTGAAAGGCATGCACAAAAACCCCAGGACCTGGCACTGAGTTAGCTATGGTTGTGCACACCAAAGCCCCAAGGCTACAAAGGGGAACGCATGCTGCTTTTAAAGAATGGAATATGTTAAAGTTGGGGATGATGGGTTAGATATGTGTCTTATCTCTGTCCTGAGGTGGTTGTATCCATCTCAGAAAGGATGGGGCAGGGGCAGCACAAACCTCCCCTACAGAAGTTTGCAGCCACAGTTTCTTCAGAAAAGAGCGTCATTATGCTCTTCACCACTTGACTCCTCCCAACCCACCGGGCAAAAAGCATCTTCTGAGCTCTGGCAAGACACTGATACTCTTTAGCATAACCTCCGCCACCCCACCACCTCTCCCACCCTGTGACCTCCTCTGGTGAAAAAGGGGAGGATGCTGATGTTGTTCTTCAGACAATGTTTGAAGTCTTTTCTCTCTCCCTTCTGCTCCTTGCCTGTTGTGGATGAAACACTGCTGGTGTGAAGTAGGGATCAAAGAGTGGCCCAAGACCAGAGCAGCTGTGCTGGAGGGCTGGTAATGCTCTCTGGGAGCACAGTTAAGAGAGGAAGAGGTGCCCCGCAGACAAAAGTGCACCCTTGCAGAGCACGTTGCACAGGCTCAGAAAAGAGATCATGGCTGCTGTACTTTACAGTGCCAACACTAAACACCTTTGCACTTTTAATTGTTTTTTAACGCTTAGACTGTGCCACTAAGCCCTCTGGTGACAGCTCTGGGATCAACAGTGGGTATCACAGCCAGGAATGCTGGCGCACTTTCAAACATCTCGGCAGCATTGCCGTGGGCCTCTGCTCAGAAAAGAGACCTCAAGGGAGAACGAGGGGATTTGAGGCTACTAAGCCTTTGACGAGGGGGAAAAGATGTATATTTGAAGATTATTCATGAGGGGGCAGAGTGAGGAGTTGTAGTCTTCTGCCTTTGAAGGGTAGCAGAGGAACATGGCAATCCTGCAGATCGTGGGCAGATGCTCTGCTCAGACCCCAACCTGCAAAAAAGCCCTGACTATCAAAGCACAACCCAACGTCTGAGGTAACAAACATAGCTGAGAACAGCGTGAAGTGGATCTTGGTCCTGGGCTCATTTCTTGTTCAAAAGACAAGTAGAACAAGCACAGCTTCCTGGTGTCTGCACACAGATACAGGCTGAGCTTGTTCTGCAGCAACAGGACGGAGCAGAACCGCAGGCTATGTCCCACCTACAGCTTTTGGGAAGGGAACACATTTTAAATGAGTGTTATCTACAAAGCCCAGGCTGGGAGAGTGTTGCCAGGGGCACTGGGAAGGGGTTTTGCGCCCATGTTCCTGCCAGCAGTGCCATCAGGGGGAGAGATGGAAACCTCTGGGCATAGAGCTGGGGGACATGGAAGCTGGAAATAGCTGCTGCAAATGGAGAGTGAAAGAAGAGGGAGCAGCACTGAGAAAGGAAGAGGAAGGAATGAAAGAGGAGTCATCAGCAGGTGCCAGGATACATCACTAAGTGGTGCTGAGACAAATTAATGCTTTCCCGTAATGTTGCTGCACATTTCGGTGGCTGGCAGTCAGGAGTGGGAAGAGAACTGAGTGAGGCTCTTAAAATCATTCCCTCCATGATAGGCCCTTTCCATCACTGTGTGTGGATGCCTGGGCAGCCCTTACATCAGCCTGACACTAGAAAAGGCAAGAGGTGGCATTCACAGATGGATCCCTGAGGAAGACCAGCATTTTTAGGGCACTCTGATGAATGCCTAAACCCAGGTGCCTGATGGTTGGGGTACCATCCTCAGACCCCCTGGGTTTTTCCTTGCTGCCAGACTGGATTCTTCTAGCATGCTCTAACACCCCTTCACAATGTGCTGGGAGCTTTGGATACTGTTGAATTCCACATGTCTGTTCTGGAAGGGCTGATCTGCTGCCACCTGCTGCAGAGACCACTCTCTGGCTCTTCCTGGCAGGAAAGGCTGCCTGGGCCAGCAGGGCTCCTGCCACGCTCACCTTTGGAGACCACAGCTGACCTGTTGAGCATGGAGTACATCCCAGCTCCCAGCTGCTCCCAACTCTGCCAGGAAGATGCATCCCAGCCACATTCCCCCTCACTCAATTCCCCCAGGATCTGGCTCCTGTAGGTTTGTACAATGCCATTCACTTGCTATGCAATTTAGATGTGGTCAAAGAGAAGCCTATTCACAACCACTTGTAACCAGAGAGCACTTTACTGCAACAGGTACAAGTGGAACTCCCTGCCCTCGCTGGCAGTCTGACCTGGCAAAGCTTCAGCTCATGCTGCAAATTCAGGAATGATTCATGTCTTGTCTCCTTATTTAAGGCAAGCAAGTAGCCTGTGAGCAATGAGCTACACAGACCACTGACACAAATAAGCCTGTATAATAGCCCAAAGTATTAGTACACAAGTACAACTCCCAAGTACTTCAAAGTCTACAGTATTTGAACTTACTATCACTGTCCTCATGCACAGCTTTCCAGAGGAGCTTCAATTCAGATTTTTTTCAGAAATATGGTGTAATTTGGCCCCAAGATGTGGCCAAGGCACTTGTGCCTCTTCACCCTCAGGAAGTCAGATTCAGCATAATGTGGTAGCTTGCACAACTGTTCAAATGGTAGAGGATCTCCCTATTCTGGTGGTCCTCTTATTTCCTACCTCTGCAAATTTTCATTTGGATTCAAAGCACACAAAAAGAAAAATCCATAAAGTTGCAAGCTAGATTCATCCACTGCAATACCAGAAACTGGCAGCTCCAATACCACAAATGCTACTGACACCCAAGCTCTTAAAAACCAAGGACCTGCCAAACAATGCCAACAACTTCTGCACATCACAGCTCCTGAACACATCAGCCGGTTTTACAGGGCTCTCAAAGTAGTTTAACTTGAAACTCCACCTACTCATGAATACAGACACTGGGGGGCATCAGCTTCAGCTCTCAAAATAAAACATGACAAAGTTAATGCATGTCTGTGGCTTAACCACAGTGCAACATGGTGTGGTTTTGTGCTGCTTTTTGGGAGGGAATGTTGACCTATGAGAACAGGAAGAAATCTCTGCACTACACCTTGCAAGAAGAGCCCTTCTTCAAACTCAATAAGAGTTTGGAAGGTGTAAATGCCTAATCTTTGCTGATCTATACAGCTCTGTAGGTCTGCTACTTGCACCCACTGCAGTCGCTAGTAAATGCAACTCCTGTTTTCACCATGGCTTTGGAAAAACTTAGAACACTACACAGAGAAGAGCCACAATCCCTTTTTTGACGCACGACATCTCATTTGCCTCTTGCATTCAGCAACAGATGTGGTCTTGAACCAACTAGTCTCAAAATCTGTGGGAATTCACATAAGCGGGTATGTGCCATGCCTTGGTGTGTGACACTAGTCACAGAAATACTGCCTTTGCTGGGGGATGAAGAATTCCATTCTCAGAAAAAAACCTCGTTGCTATTTTACAACTGGTTTAACAAGGTTGTTACCTTGCACTGGTGCTTCCCGAACTGCCTCTTGGTTGTTTGAAACATGGTTTGGAGCAGTGGGTGGTGGGAGAGATGGACACTCCTCTGTCCATTCTAGAGAGGGCAGAGAGGGAAATGTTACTTGTTTCACAACAGCACTAAGAACTGCTGCACGTGCACATGCTGGGAGCTGGGGTTCAACCAGAGGAGATATGGCAAGAGAGGAAACAGAGTCACAGACAAGAGGGAATGAAATGAATGGGATGTCCAAAAACCAGTTTTGGAGGATCTCTATATCCAGGTCAACTGATCCATCTGCTGAGACACTCTACCTCGCACTCAGACTTGGGACTTGATCTGTATCTATGTGGACCTGACATTTAAATGAAATCTATTCTCCTTGGCACTCATGCCGTCTAAGTAGAAGAACATGCCCAAATGCCACAGGCCAGTCACCGCAGTTGGGCTTTTTCTGAGATTAAAAAAAATAAATTACAAAAAGTAAGAAAGAAAAAAAGGGCAGGGAGGAAGGGAAAAGAACAAAAAATAAGTTTCAAAATAATGAAACTACTTCAGATGTTAGAGCCTGACAACATCCAAAGGTCTTGGGTTAAGAAGTCTCTCATGCAGAGGGGTTTTTCTAGTGCATGAAAATGCCCACTCCTCATTCCCTTCGGGAACACCACCAGCTACACTGAGCAGCTCGACAGAGCAGATTAAACAGGAAAACGTGTTTCAATTGTTTTGGGGAAGTCTAGAAACTTCCCAGAAATGAAGGACATCTAAACAAAAATCTCTCCTCTTTAATAAGATTGAAAGCTTCTACATCTAAGTGGCTATAATACGGTTTAGATTTTCTCCTTTGCTGCATCTCACGTGAAGAGCAAACACAACCTTTCCTAGGCACATCACTCTGCCTTTAAACACTAAGGCCACAGAAGGGAGGACAAACACATCGGCAAAGTGCTGCCATGGCAAGGGAGGGCACATTTCCTCATGAAACCCCACCACGATGCCCTCAGGGCTGCCAACCTTCTGGAGGCTGTTGCTGTTGCTCAAGCTGCTTCTTCCTCTTTGCTTCAAGAACTGGGTTTTCATACTGTGTCTTCCGGTTGATGTGGCTGGAGATAAAAGAGAGCAATAAATTAGGAATTCCTTTATGCAATCAGTGGGAATGAGGGCTAGACATGAAATTCGTTTCTGAGAAGTAACATACCAGACAAACCCAACAGCAGTGGATGTGGAGCAAGGCTCACCCAGTCGTGCCAAAAAAAGTATTTAGAAAAACAAGTGGATTCTAGTATTGATATGGTACCTTGAGTAAGAATGGCTAATTCCTTCAAATACATTAAAGGAGTGATGTATTTGTGAAAAATGAGATTAAAGCAGAAAAGGCACTGTGTGAGTGCATTTTAAAAGACAGGTCTGTATCATCCCTGCTTTAATCAGATTCCCAGAGGTGCAGTTATTCCCTGGCTCACTGAAGTTAAAAACAAACAAACCAAACAAACAAACCACAAGAACAGGGAACATCTGTCAGCGATCTGATCAATGTGCCTTAAAAATATCTGCAGGGGTGCAGGTTCCAAGTGAATCAAAATCTACCCAGAATCAGCCACCAGCAAACACTTCCCAGGGGAAACCAGCACCTAGTGAGACTTCAGCTGTACTCCTTAGGCAGCTTTCAACCAGTATGGGATGTTGCAAGCCAATACTTCTTATCAACCTCAGGAAAATGAAAAAGCAGCCCAGGCCCAACATGGCAGAAAAGCCATGCACTCCACAGAGGATTAACCACCATATAAAACCAAGTGATGAACACCAGTCATAGATGCCAAGGTGGTGGACGAAGGGCTCCACTCGCTGCAGCTGATGGTTCATCACCTGTTCAAGAGCCATTTTCAGCAGTGATTTTGCTATAGCAGAGGAGCAGGTAGAGCTTAGAAAATTGTATTAGCCTAAAGGCTGTCTTTGTATGAAAGCAAACTTTACCATTATGAACTTGCTCCTTCACTGTCTCCTGTCTCATGCGTCTCAATAAAAAACCCTGGAACAACCAACCAACTGCTTTTTCAAGTAACTTTGAGAAAAGCACGCCAGAGAGTTATGTTCTTTTTTTTTTAGCAAAGATCAATATTAAATCGCTGCAAAAATATTTAACTAGTCAGATAAAAACAAGTTGATGTGTTCCGTAAAAGATTTGTCATTTCAAGGTATTTTCAGAAAGTTAAGGAAATTGATAACTATTTTAAAAATATGAACTTTGTCATTATACAATTATGTCCCAATAAAGACCATTATTCAACAACAGAGTGCCTTAATTGAAGGGACAGCGACAAATGCTAAAATTATAACCATCGTGCGAGCTTAGAGACAGTAAGTAAAATAACATTATATTTTATTGCTGTTACTTTTAGATTTAATTCAATGAGTAAGGAGTGCCACAGAACTAATGGGCATGTATATATAAAGTGACAGGGAAAAATGCTGTAAAGACCTCTTGGCATGGCATTTAATAGCTGAAAAATATTCTTGATGTCTTTGGTAAATAAATGTCAAGCCTTAATTACACAGTTTGCTAACCCTGTTTCCCTAGGCACAGATGGTAGGGTCAGAAATGAGCCAAAGCAGACAGAAACTGTATTCCATATCTATTCTGAGGGCTATCATAAGCCATCCTAATAGACAGGAGTATACACATAATTAAAAATTCATATTATGGGGTCAGTGATGAAACAGAACTCAGATCTCTGGTTTCCCAAAGGAGCCATCTGACATCTAGATAAAGGAGAAGCTGTTCTAATTCCACAGAGCGTCCCATTAAACCTGCAATTCTATTTTCTATTCCAAACAACAAAGACTGATGCAAGAACCTCTGCCATGACTGTTTGGTCACACCAGCCTCTCCATTCCTCCTTTTGAGTGTCTTCTGATGCTCCTGAATTTGTGGTCTGCTCTGCACACTCGAATTTTGATCATGGCACTGTACGAAGGGGATTGAGCTCAGTTAATTGCACACTTGTTAATGTCCTCTGATACAAGTATTTTGTGAGATGTTGAGGCTCCTGCACACCCCACTCCTGGGTTGCTCCTGTCTTCCTTGAGCTCAACCCCGTTCCAGAGTACTCTTGTCTCCCCTGAGCCCAGTCCCACTCCAGGATGGATTGGGAATGGCCAGGCAGGGCTGCCCTCTCCCCACCCCAACAGCATCCCCAGCCTGTAAGGGGCCAGGGTCTCCTCCTCCTTGGTGTGAGATGCTCCCAGCAAGGCACAGAGCCCACTGTGAGGGAAGCCTTCCTCCACCCAGCAGCCACACCAGAACCAGCGAGCAGCACTTACTCTACATAGTAGACACCATAAACGGGATCCTCAATTTTCTCCCAACCAGCAGGCAACTCTGGAAATAGAAAAAGCATTACTGAAGCCTCCAATGCAGTTTTTCTCTCTGACAGGCAGCTGCAAAACTCATCAGTAGCTCAGACTTGGCTTCAGACACTTTTCAGCTCGATCACAGCCTCCTTTGAAAGGTTGGCACCAACATCCCCACCTGTGTTCCCTGGGCTGGGTTAGCATCTCATTGGGAACATGCCAATGCCAGTCAATTTTCCTTTTGATTTTTGCATGAAATAAGCAAATGCTCAATAAATATCCTTTGTGGGCATGTCTCAAGTACCCTTCTGGTTTCACCACCATGGGCAGAGGCTCAGGATGGAGCATTGCAGGGGAAGCCAATGCAGGCAACAGACCAGAGGCATTTTAACACCCATGAAGGTGGGTGAGACTATGGCAAGCAGTTGCAGCCCACTGACAGAGATCACTTTCATCTCCTACAGCGGGGCTGAGCCACTTGCTCTCACAGTTTCTGAAAACAGGTATTTTAACTCCTTTCTTTGGGATTTGCATAGCTCAGCCATGAGCCCAACACAAAATGCATCTTCAAACAGGACAAGGTGAATTTAACACAAACACCCAGCAAATTGAACCCACCCAAGTGGGACTGCCACACATGGATGGATTTCACTGCATAGCACTAAATGTAAGAACACATATTGCCATAATCACATGTAACAGAGATTTCCTTTTTTAATTAGCATAATTAACAAAAAAATCAGTTCTGAAGATGAAATTAGCATTTGGAAATGTATCCACTTTTGTTCCTGGTGATTTTGTAGAGTGTATACAGTACTTTAACTATAATTAGTGAATGTAATAAAATCACTTCAGTATCCAACTGAGTGTTATTAAAGCTGTATGTATCACTTAAAGGCCTGATGCTTGTGCCACTCACTTCAGCACAATGTTGCTATTGACTGTGGGTAAGGAAATAATCATCCTGTTAACAACACAGAGTGGTATGTTTGTGTAATACTGAGGAACAAGTCAGGAAAAGGCTCGACCACACCATGGACTGTGCTTATGTGGTCCCACAGACTCTGCACATTCATTTAAATTTTTTAACAAGCAACACTGTTTGATAACACCAGACAAAATACCTCAAGCGAAACAATTCCTCAAAATTTATAATGAAATAGCCAAGACTGACAGCAATCTATACGTGTTTATTATCAAATGCAAAGATTTATTTTCATTAATGGCATCAATTGCTGAGCCAATAAAATCAATGATGGTCCATTAATTAGAATAATGTTGCCATAAGGATAGAAATATCTCCAGACAGGAGAGAAACAGAATCTATACAAACACACACAGACTAATTACTCAAAGTTTATGTTTGTGTTCAGAATTGGCTGGAGATCAGATTAAATCGATTTTCACGGGTTTTGCTCCACGTGTCTCTTATTTGCAGACAGAAGGTTGGTTTTCCATTATCATCATTATTTTATCCTTATTGGGTTTAACATCTTTGGATTCCTTGAGACATAAGCCATTAAATGCAAGCCAATGCTAATTTTTGGGCATGAAAAACCTCCGTAGTTTTATCAGCAGAATGGACGCTGAAATAGATATTCCTTTCTACCCTGTAAGTGCACGTGAGAAGAAGTCAGAAAGCTAGAGGCCAATCTTTTCGCAAAGGGAACTCTCAGGTTTGCAAAGGATCCCACAAAGTGAAAACACTGTGGGACTGCCCTCCAGAGTTTCAGTGCAATTAAATTAAGACCTAGCACACAGTTGGGGAAATCACTAGTTGTGGCAGCCATTGAGTTTGGTGCACTATGGTGAAAGTAGAATGGAAAAGAGACCAAGTTGGGGTGGAAGAAAAATAAAAAGTCAATGAGGGAAGGGGGAAGTAATGCACAAATGGCTTTAAATGAGTTTTCCACCAGTTTCCCTGCTAATATGTCTATTTTGGACTAGCATCTTATTTTTAAAGTTTAAGTAAATTTTTTTTTTGCTTTTGTTCTGTTCACAAAAGATCTTAAATTTTTTTTCTATTTGAAAGCATTTTCACAGAAGCTCAGACAAACAGCAGTTTACTAACCCCAAAGATGGCATTATGCCAAAATCTTTCCAGTTTACTATCTCCATATGTTTCCATTTAAGGAACACATCTCTGTGTTTTCAGATGTAGCAATATACAAAACTGCAGCTTTTAACACATTTTTTGTTGATTACATAGATGCACTTTTGCATTTCTCCAAGTCTCTGGAAGTTCTCTAAAGCAAAAGGCAAGATTCTCCATAGCCATGTTGCACAATCTAGCTTCTGAGCTGCTTTAAATTATTTATCTCCCTTCTCTGTCTCTCCTCCCAAACTGAAGATGACACAGAGCATTAGACTTTATCACAAATATGAGATTTCCAAAAATACTGTGCATCATTAGGAGCCTGAGTGAGCCACGTGGTTTTTATTTTGGTACATCCATGAAGTGCCCTGCAGTCTCAGAGCATTTGTCAGCAGGTAAATTCAATGGACAAATATCTAATTTCCCAATTTTAAGCCTGGGGTAAAGAGCTGCATTCCTACTGAGATGCTCTGGTATCCTGCCCTACATATGGAGGGGCTGGACGGATTAAAAAAAATTCCATCTCCAACCACTAGCTATTTCAATTGCACCCATTCATCGCTATGAGGGACATGGAGGGGACCTCAGCACACTGAGCTCATACTGTTCTCTCCGAGCCCAGGAGGGTTTGCCCATGCACTTGTTAAATTCTGCTCTAAAGGCAAATTTGTGTGTCCTTCAGTTCAACCTTCTGACAAAAAGAGGTGCCCTATTACTCCATAGTGAACACATCTCCTGAAAAACAAGAAGTTCAGCAAATTCCTCAAGTTTTTAATTTCCTTATGTTCAGAACACAAACTGTTGATAAGAAGGAGCTAAATACCTGTTGCCAACCAGTTTATACTAACCACGAGTTTTCACGCCCCCTCCCTAACATTGCTGCAACCAATTGAGTAATTTGAAAATGTCTTTCTTTACACTGCAAGGTTTGCTCATCTCAACAGCATATTGATGGGCTGTGAGCTCAATACAGCTTATCTGCATTGAAACAAAGGGAACATCTCATGATGCTCGAGCAAAACACTTGTGTACGTAAGTGTCTGCAGAGCTGGGGTCAGGCTAATCAATTAATGAGTTTCCCTGCATCTATTTTTTCAGCTCTTCTCTTGCACTAGATCCTGACAGCAGACTGAAAGAAGGGGTCATTTCTATTTCATTACCACGTCTAAATTTGCTTTTTTTTAATCCTCTCTCTCATTTTCAATCAGCCTTTGTGAAGACCTTCTCGAGAACCCTTTGCAGGCTGCTGGTGTGCATCTACCTACTTCTGACATTACTTGTTACGAGCTGCACATAAGGCTCATGTACCACTAAAGAGACTGCATTCTTCTTTAAATTCTTGCCCTGAAAAAATTTAGGCCTCCAAAATTATTCCAGGTATATTATTCTGAACAACAGTGTTAAAAGTCTACTGCTGGCTGCTGATGCCATATCCATCACACAGAAGCAGGGAGCAGAATACACTTACTTACAAGTCATTACAGAAACCAGAGGTTAATTCTCCGGTAATACAATTCCTGCAGTACGCAGAAGTATGAACTGTACTTACAGTTCTTTTTAAAAGCAATAATAGTCCTAGTGGAAATAAAATCCTATGCAATCTCTTATCCTTTCAGCTTTCCGAGTGCACCAGAGCGTAGCTGAACAGAAATAACAACTACCTCCGCCATCAGTATAAACACAATGAGCACCGCTGAGATTAGATACCGAGACAGCATCCTTCACAAAAAGATGCAGCAAATAGAAGTGCACCACATCACTGAAAATCATCTGCTTATGAAATCACCAACTGAAGCAAAATTTTCAGCTGTTTCACTCACAAGCTCGGCAGCGTCACCCAATGTAATACTTCAACTTTATAAAACCCACTTAGCTTCTATTGTCTGAGAAGTGTCTTTGGCCTCAGTGAAAACACATCATTAGCTACTTGATTTCAACTTTGGCATCTGCCGTAGAAGCTTTTTCCTGGAGCCTGTGATGCCAAAGGAAAAGGCCCCGACTTCTGCAGGATCCAGGAGGAAGCAGCTTTGAACCAACTTTGCAAGATTAAGGCCCTCTAGCTTTCTTCAAACCCTGAGTCAGTAAGAAAACCCGTAGCCAATATGAAAAACTGTAGATCTGAAGCTAGGGAAAGACTAATGCTCTGTGTGCTAGGTAAGTTTTGCTCATAAATTATGCTTGTTTGAAACAAAAAAACTGAAAGATGCAAAATGATATAAAGGAGAAAGCAAGTAATTAAAGGCTTAAAACAGTGCAGTTGAAGTCAAACATCAAAACGAGAGATGGATGATTTACCTAGTTCACTGTCCAGTTCCTCCGTGTGTACCCCTTCTTCTCCAAGGGAAGAGCAGTAAATGAGACAGAAAAAATTAAAAGAAAATTTCAGATACCACCACCAAGCAAGAAATTCCCTACAGCAAACAGTAGAACCAGCACTAATTTTCTACAGACCGAGCCCAAGCCTTCCATTTATCACACTCCAGCAAACAGAATATTGATGGATCTGATGAAGATAATGAAAGAACTGACTCTTGCACTCTCAAAACATTTGTAGCAATGGACTACTTCCATGTCACAGTTTGATACGGCAAGATCATGCATTTGTGTTGTGCTCACTGTAGTGAGGCTTCTCCCTCAGATCTGTAAGGTCCAACCTTCAAAATCCATTCTGTAGAGACATGGATCTGCCAGAAGGCCAGACCTGAATACTAATGAAGAAATCTGAGAGGAAAACCTTGACTCTAAAGAAGGACTAACGTAGCAAGGTTTTCAAGAAAGTACCTAAATTTATGTGCAAACAAAGTCCAACTGACTTCACTGTCCTGCTCAGATGATTTAAGATGGACATGAAGTAAAGTGCCTTGTTTAACTGGAGGCACAGACCCACACTACAGTCCAGATGCACTGGTGAGGAATATATAGGAATGTACCAGATTTAGCAGGGCACCTGGGACAAAGATCACATCATTTTTCAAAGACACAAAGCCATCAATATTCACTCTTGCTCCATTTATCATTATCTGCTCCATATTCATAAGTTAACAGTGACACAGATGATTAAAGTATTGCTTAGCCTATAAATAATAATAATGCAGTCTGAAAATGAAAAATGGTGACAAAACCAGAACAAAGATGGTAAAAACAATCTTGAACCTAATACAGCAAAGTTTAAGCCACATAAAGAAGCAACCAGAAAATGTAGAGTTGTGATATTGCTTTAGAAAATCTGGACATCCCAAAAACCACTTCCATGACCTGTTTGCAAAACATTCTACCAAAACAATTGTTTGGGACCATTAGTGCGAAATACAAACTGCAATTTCCTTTCATGGCCTAAACAACTGGAAACAAGCAAAAACCTTAGGCGCACATATCCTGATGAAGCAAAAACACAAAACAACTGCACCCAAACAAATCTGAAACGACATCTAACATTTATAAAATCCACAAACAGGATGGGATTGAGCCTGACAACTCACACTCACAGACACCAAACAAAACAGAGGAGTCATCCCACTGACTTGAGTGGAATGACACCCAATAGTGACCCCTGCCAAAAACTGTCCAGCTTCAATGATGCAGCAAAACTAACCTCCTTTCCTCTTTTGTTTTTTGAGATATAATTATTCTTATTTGCTAAGTAAGATCAGAGCAGCCAAGCAAAGCAGCACAGTGCACTGCTGTACCTACAAGACAACTGATTTAACCATTGAATGTTAAAAATATCCGTTAATGAGCAACTCGGTGAATGAAGTGAAGGGGTGTGTGGGAAGATGAAATTAGCTGATTTTAAGGAGTTGATAAACAAAAGTGCCACTACCCTGCAAAATAGTGAACTCAATGAAATACAGTAATACGAGCTGTATGTTTCTACTCTCAATAAAACAAATTATTCCAACGTTTGCTTTACAATTGCTAATAGGACAAGAGACTTTCCCTTCTGCGAGGAGACTTAAAACTGCCAAACAGAGGAGCTTGTCCACCTGTTGTAGCCTCCTGCTACCAGCTGCTCATCGCCCTGGCTTAGAGCACAGCGTGGGGCATGTGCCACTTGTTGGATGTAGTGGGAGTCTTGCTGGTAGTGAAAGTCAGGACAGAAATTGTCTTTCATGGAAAATCACCCTCTGAAAGAGGAACACTTAAACTGAGAAAACTCCATGTGCAAAAATAGTAACAGCAATTCTGGAGGTCAGAGTTGAACCTACCATCAGCTGAAACTGAAATGAAATTGTAATTCTTATTGAGCTGACTGACACCAGTAGGAGGCTAAACATATTAAGAAAACTAATTTTACAGGGACAACACCAACACTGACAAAGAAAACCCTTCCATTTTTAATATATGTGTACCATAATAGTATTGTGTTAGCCAAAATTATGCAGTTGAATACCATCACCTCTCCTGGTCAGGAGACCAAAATTTCCACACAGGTTTTCCCAAATATTTAAGTTATCTCCATACTTCCATTTTTCTTCCAGCACCTCCTAAAGGAGGCAGGGAAAGATCCTTCTTTAACAGTCCTGCATTTTGCTGCTCTAAATCGGACAGTGGCTTGCATTTCCAACATCTCAAGGAATACAAAATCTTATCAGTGTAAATTTTCAATGTCAAAAAACTGCATGTTTAAATTTGTTCTCAGCACTCATTAACACTACATGGACTGTCAGAATTTAACAGTAGAAACGAAGCAATTGAGTTATTTCTGTTGAAACAAGGAAATAACAACGTAACTCTCTTTCAACCCATGTGAAGCAGGTGGTTGAGGCATAACACAATGGAGCACACACACCCAGTTACTCCCTCCTGCACAGCAATCCGAGGAGCAAACATCTCAGACAGCCTTGTTCAGCATCAGTGACTTTTCAAATGCCTTTGCAAAAACAGAGGACTCTTACCTGTAGCACCTCCTTGATTTTTATTAAATTCTCTGCCATCTCAAACGACTTTTTTACTCAGTGATTTTACAACAACAGATATTGTCCCTATGTACTTACTAATAAACCCTTTTTTAAATAAAAAATTCTGAACACAGGTTATTGGAAAGAGAGAAGAGAAAGGAGGAAAGTCACCTAGAAATGGAACAAACACATTATTATTTCACCATTTTTAGTCTCTTACCATCATCTTCACACTCTTCTAGAGGCTTCTGCTGTTTGTTCAGGCACCGTGGATCTAGCCAAGATGTTGTTTTTGTGTTATGGCTGGAAACCAAAAATGGAAATATGACCTTTGTTAATAAAGCAGAGCCGAGGTATCTGTGACATAAAAGTATATATATCCTCTTTTTTATTCAACACACCTGAAGGCATACTTTGGGTTCAAAGAAACAGTGTTGCAATTTGATGTTTTGCAAACTATCAAATCACAAGAACTTTGGCATTGAAAACACAAAGCTAAAAAGTGAAAATATACAAATCGGCGTTCCTCACCAGAAGGAATCATGAGAAAGTTGCAATATTATAATATAAATTTCAAAACTATTAGTTTTGATGGTTTGATTTTTAATTCCAGGAGCTGTCTCTGAGCTAAAGACAGAAGTTTACGTTCCTCCCTAAACTGTGCAGTGCCTTTTGTTCCTACAAAAGATCTCTGACACGTCAAAAGTTGACCCAAGCATTAGTCAAAAATAGTTTCCAGTGACAACTTTATAATTACACAAATAAAAATGTTCTGCAAAAGCTTTTGATGGAAGCTGAACAGCTTTACTTTCAACTCTTCTTTTTACAAATCCCCTGACAGTATTGTGATGCCAGTCCCAGTGGTGAAGGCTGCATAGTAAACAGGCTTAAAATACATTTTTCTAGAAGTTACTTTCTCCCATAATTTCATTTGCATAAGCAGACAGTCTGGTAATATAATGCCTTTTCTACAACCTGGTGTCTTCTTAGACAAAACCTGCAAAGATACCCCTCCAGTCCCTGAGGTATCACTTATCTAGCTTAGCCTTTAACACTGCTTAACAGTTTTAAGTTTCAATTCCCTAGTAATGCTATTTACTTCTCCTTCAAGGTCTCAAAGAGGTTTACAAACTGAACTTTAGCCTCACAACAGTCTCATGATGGCTCTGTAATGAGGGCCATGATCCCAGAGGAACTAACAACCAACCAGCAAACTTGTATTGTACTGCGAGAAAAGGGGTCTGCCCTGCTCCCAGGATCTGAGTGAGTAAATAAAAGCTCCTTGTTTTACACATCCAGCCCTCCCAAGGCAGGATGAGCAAATGTGTTAAATCCTTATGTATCCTTCGGAGCAATTAATCGCCAACGAGAAAACTGAATGGCAGAAATTCAGCAAGTCGGGCAAATTAACAGCAATAAAGCAGAGGGGGTCTGCCAACTTATAAATAAGCAAGTCTGTAGTCTAGCTGAGAAGGAGGGTGGTGGGAGGAGAGCAACAGAGTATTTGCATATTTCTTACAATTTTGTCTTGCTAAGGGAAGGCTCACAACTGTAGTTTGCTGAGGCATAGAAAATTTAGCAAAACACTTTTCAGATCATACATTCAGAGGGCATGATTGTGTTAGACATGCGCTGATCTACACACAGGGTAACAAGGGATGGGGATACTCTGGGTAATGAAAATCACAATTAAATCAGGAGAGAAACATATCTCAAAAGCCAAATTGCTTCAGGTACGAGACCTCAGGATTGGTTATCCAACACACAGCTCCAGCCCCACTGGACCTGCACTGGTTCTGTGCAAGCAGCTCAGGTGCTCCCATGCTGTTCCCTTCAGTCTCCTGACTTAAAACCCAAAGTACCAAAGTCATTGGTACAGACATCTGAGCCAGCTTGGGTCCACACAGCTCATTAGCTCACTCTCTTAATCTGATACAAATCAAACTAAATGGTTTCTAGGCTCAGGGTGTCCTAAGAATTAATAGAACTGCAGTCATTCAGTGCTGCATCTACACTAACACGTTCACGTACAAAATGAGCCCCACATGTTACACATCCTCAGACTGGTCAATCTGCACTGCAGGGAGGGAGCAGCTGGTGCTACCAGAGCTTCAAATCAGACAAGCAGTTGTGTATGCAGGCTGTGTCTTCCTTACCACATATATAATTCTGCAAATGGTCTGAAAAATTATTAAAGGTGCTACAGTCCTGCATAGCTAAGAGAACACGCACAGAGAATACTCATGGGGATGGGTTTGGGGAAATCGGTGGCGGCAGCAGAACTCCTGACTGAAGCACCAGTGAGGAAGGACAGCAGGGGCCTGTGTGGAGTCAAAAAAGTAAGCAACTGATTGCTTGGGCAGCATTTAGTGCTCATCATCTCTCCTCATCCAGGGAGGAAAACGGCAGGCTGGATGGGCTGTTACTCAGGCTGTGTTCTATATATAAAGGCCAGAAAGTATGTTAAAGAACAAGGCACCCTGAGGACACGGTGAGCGGCAGAATGTTGTGTTGGGGTAAAGTACACATTTCAGTTTCCTCTGATGAGATTCAGCAGCGTACCTTCTCGATTTTGGCTTACACAAGGGGGTTGGTGGAGCCTCTTTGGGTAATTGAGAGCTCTCTGGGAACTGGCCTTTTTTACAGCAGCCCTCTCCCAGATGGTGAAAGGCTGCTGCAGTGCTTGCAGTCATCCCAGGGCCATGTTTCTTCTGGAAATCTTCTCTAATGTGTTCTCCTGCTACTGTAACCATGGGAAAACCTGCTCTGATGAACCTTTTCTTAGCCCTGTCCAAAAGCCACCTCTCCAGATGGTGAGGCAGGACTGCTGTCCCTACTGCCCTGATCCCGCGGAACTCTCCAGAGCACCAGAGGGGCAATTAGCAGAGGAAGTTCTTCTGTAGAAACTGGCCATTGGCTTCTGGTATACAGACAGAAGATCTCATGTTTCACAATTGCATTAAACAGACCATCAAATCCAAAATCAATTCCTCACCCCCTCCTCTAATTTGGCAGCTAAGGGTTTGAGTTTCAAAGGCTAATTGAATGTTAACATCTAACTAAGCTCTGTGCAAGAAATCTCTTCCACTAACAGGTCCTATTTTATAAGTTACTCCCATCTCAATAAATTTAGACAAGTATAATTAGAGACTATTATTTATGGCATGAAAAAAATCAATATCATCATAAAACTGCTGACAGCACTCAGCTCTTCGGCAAAGACTGCAGAGCACAAGGTACTCGTGTTCCAAACTTACTGTGCCTACTCTGCATTGAGCTGTTCCCTCTGCAAACCCCTGGAGCACATGAACACATTTGGCCCATTTGCTGTGATGAGGGGGCAACACACAAAGTCCATCCCCGGCTCTGCTGCTGCCTGCACACAGGAATTGGAGGAACCCTCTCTGCTGCATTATGCACAGAGGCAGGCGCCACAAATGAAGTCTCAGCCCTTTCAATTAGGAGCTTTCATTCCACCCGTGAAAACAACTGGCCCGTATTTTATAAGTGTCTGTTGCTTTTGTAACTACCCTCATAAAACAAGTAATTCATGCTGCCTTTGAACTCAGGAGTAATTCGGATGTTAATCCAATCAGGAAATGCAAGGCCCCTTCTGAAGCAGTAAAGAACTAACAGCTCTGCACCATAACTGTATACACTAAATATTTAATACACACACGTATATGCACAAAATGCATCCGTGGAGGTTTCCTTATGCCCAGAGAGAGGGAGAGAGATGGAATCAGAACAATAAAAATGTGCTTTACTCTATAAAATAGACTTCTCCGTTCTCAGTGTAGGCCATCTCCCAGTTTTCCGGCAGAGGACCTAGGTTATCCTCAGCAGAAGGAGGTAGGTATTGAGGGAGGTTCTGAGACGGTTCCGTGGTGGGAACGTTGGTGTGGCTATCAATCACAGACGGTGGGACTGTCTCTCTCACGATATGCACGTTATGCTCGTCCTGGTCACCAGACTCTGCTGTAGAATAAACAAGCACAGATAAAAGTGAAAATCAGCCTTTTTCTCCTCCAGTTTGCTCCTCCAGGTTTATCCTAGCGTTTTTTTCTTCTTGCTTTTTAATTCAAAAGGCACAGGAACAGATGAACTGAGGGCAGAGCCTCAGCAGTCTTTTTGCCAGCAGGGCCGAGTTTGCTTTGCCCACACACACTCTGCCAGCCAGACCCTCGCCAAACAAATCAGGAGCTGTGATCAGCTCCTGTGTTCGCTCTCACAGGCCCTGCTGAGGTACCAAATTCATCCAAGCTGTCTGAGGCCAGGGCTCACTGACGTAGAGGAGTTCTATGGCTGTTTGAGCAGGCTTACAGGTTGACTCCTGCAGAGCCAATTGTGGGACAGGGATTAGGAGAATATAATTTCCTGTTTGAAGCATGATCAAAAGGGGAGATTTTTACAACTGTGAAAGGTTTCCAGATATTTACTTCTCATGAGCTAATGGTGAATGTCTTCAGTGAGTGTGTTATTTTAAATTAAAAATTTAAATGAACGTTAGCATTGCATGATGTGTCCACATGCTGCTGCTCACTAGTGCCTGTCTTGCTGTCTGAGGAGGTTTATTCCATGGCTCATCACTATATCCTTCCAAAGTCACTCAGGAGTATTTTATGATGTATCTGGCTCTAAGGAAACACTTCTGATGCTTCAATCCATGCAGCTTTGAGCTGTGTCCATGGAACAGTGCTGCTCACTCCCTCCATCCCTAATCACCGTAAGTGCTCCCCAGTGAACAGGCCTGTGCCCCAACTCCTTCACAGAGAGGTTCTGGCAAAAACAGACAAATTGTAAAATTAACCCTGTGTCTACCACAGGGATTTTCTCTCTTTGGTTCTTGAAGGGAATTCCTTGAAAATTTATGGCAGTGCTTCCACATCCCCTGAGAACATCAGTAGAAGCAGCAGTCGATACACTGAGCAAAACACTGAGAGATCAGTGTCACCCTCTGCCAGGTCCCCAAGGAATGGGACTGAAAGGGCTCCATGAGTAGGACCTCACCCCACTCCTGCTCTCCAGACCAGACACCAGGGATATCCTCAAATCACAGCCCACAGCCTTGGAAATAGCACCTGCACCATTCTAGTCCGTGTGTTGCCATTACCAAAAGACAAGATACTGAACATAATAAACCGGGAGAAAAAGGAAGAAAAATATCTATACCAGTACTCTCAGTGCCTGCTTTCCACCCTTCCTGGCATTGGATATTTTTAGGTAGAAGATGACAAGATAAAGAAGCATGAATGAATCATTGCCAACTTAAAACTGAGAGTATAAACATGCCAAAATCTGGAAAACACAAGTCACTGAGAGGTCTTCTAGGGAAGTAGAAGCATTTTAATATGGCTAGCACACTTAGATGTGAAATAAGCACAAGGAATCTCTTTGGTATACGAAAAGTAACTCTTTTCTTGATTCTGTGCCCATTTAATGAAGGCAAGGGGCCAGGGTGTGATAATGTTGTGACAAATAAGCTGCATGTTCCAGTATTTCATCTTGTGAAGAAAAACAAGGAAGAAAAATCATGCTTGTGTTACTTCAGGGGCACCAAACTGAGACGGGCAGCAAGGAAATCAAACAGCATCTCCTACCAGCTTCCTCCCAAAATCAGATCTCGTGACAAAGGCTGAGGCTGGTGCCATGGCGCATGTGAGAAACCATTCTCAGTGCAAAACTTTGTAAAGGAGTTAGTAAACACAGACAGAAACTCCAGTCTGGGAGGAACTAGGCCAGCCAGGAGTGATTTGGGCTGGAAATGCGTAGCAAGTAGCAGCCAAACAGAGCACAACCCTCAAAGCTGTTCAACGGTTTGGCCTAGAGAGAATCAAAAGTAATCACAGCCTAATTCCTTTTAAAGCTCTATACAGATGCTAGAGCCAGGACTTTGGAAGGTAGGAACTGGCATGACAGCTCCTCTGAATCATCAGGAGCTGGGAAGGAAAATTTTCATGGTGATAGGAAGTGACCAAAGGACCCAGTGCCAGTGGTGGTTAAGCTAAAGGCTTGAAG
Source organism: Pitta sordida (assembly GCA_013390025.1). Classification (NCBI taxonomy): domain Eukaryota; kingdom Metazoa; phylum Chordata; class Aves; order Passeriformes; family Pittidae; genus Pitta; species Pitta sordida. The sequence goes on along the minus strand of WEKX01005334.1, from coordinate 795,009 downwards.
GTGTAGAAAATGCCTCTTGCTCAGTACCTGTCTCAAAGGGAGTGCAGAAGATTAACTCAGTGCTTGAAACTGAGCTAAGGAAGTAATGCTCCAAGTGCCAAAAAATACTAGGAGTAAGTACGCGGGAACAGCTCTTGCCCCTCAAAGCTTCACAAATTTCCAGTTGATTTTAGAGGAAACACAATGGATCTCAAACAGCATTTTGCTCTGAATCTGCCTGCACAGCACTTGACTTTAGATTGCAAAGGCTTCCAGTGATCCTTCAACCAGTGCCTGATGGCAGTCACAGCAGGACTGAGATCTGTGTTCAGCAGGACACAAGGCCTTACAAAACACAGATCTTGCAGCTGTGCTTCAGATCTCATTCCTGCAGCAAGCAGCCCTTGATTTGCTGAAAGGTATCTTGGAGAACAAGACCTTGTAATTGTATGTGACAGGCAGCTCTAGGTGCAAGCAAGGGGAAAGGACAGCAATGTATTTAGGAAACAGCAATAATTGATTTCAAATGTAATCCTGTTTGAGTCACTTCATACTGTTTATAGCTATCAACCATAGCTCAACTCTTCTTTGACCTTTCTGCAATTAATGGACTTGAACTTTTCCACATTTTTTTCTCATCCAGTTCAATCCTCCAAGGCCTTTTGGAAAGATGTAAGTGTGCACATGGATGTTCACACTTGACACTTGGCATTCAGGTGTTGGCCAGTTCTGCTTGAGATTGACAGCTTTGCAGAAAACACATTACAAACTACCGCCCACCACCATCACAATACCCTCCAAACCCCCTCCCCATGTATCCCAACTGACAGACCGCGATGTTTTTGCTTTACCTGTGAAACTACTGCTCATTTCAGGTACATCATCCTCTTCCTCATTCTCTGTATGCACTATGCCAGCATTTTGCATATCATTGTAAGACTTGGTTCGCTTTGGAGTCGACTGCTTGGAGCCAGACTGCAGGTTTTGCAAAGCATCGGTGGAAGTCACTTTCCCACTGAGGGGCTGGCTGGGAGGCTTGGGCGTTCCATAATAGTTACCTAGGCAATAGAGACATTTGCATCTTCAAAAGAGAACAGTTTACAGCAGTAAGATTTCCATTCTATTTTCTCCACAGCTCTATTAAAATTTCTGTCCCTCCCCACAAATAAGTAAACAAATAGGCTAACACATGCCGTTCTCATTTGGGGGGAATGCATATTTCACCTCTACAGGAGACACAGAAATATTTCTTGCCTTTTTAGTTATTCTTGTCAAACCTAAAAGAGAAGCAATGGTCGCATTGTTTTGGTGCACTGAGCCTACATGGGCTAAAACAAAAGGCGGTCATGGTAAATAGGAAAACTTCATCTCGTTACATCTGAATTTCAATTAGTAGCCTCTTTACATGTGTGCACCCACACAATGCTGTGGCAGATCTGGAGTGAGCCCAGCGGAAAATAAAAAATTCATGACTGCTATCACCAAGAGAAGTGATGAAAGGCTCAATGGCTTGCTTTAATACACAGGTTCTTTTAGGGAGGATGTTGCATTTAGAAAGCAAAAACTATTCTCTCTCTAAAAGAAAACTTTGTCAGAGGAAAGAAAAGAAAAGATACCACGTGGCACTTGCTTTCTTCAAAGCGGAAATTCAGCAGTTGGGTCAACTTGGGTAGAAGTGAACCAGACCTTAAAGCTAAACTTGAAGGGACTAAGATATACCCACAGTTACACAGCTCTCATCACCAGATGTGATGGAAATGGTGCAAAGTGCTTGGGATGCTTCCCTGTCACAGAATAAAGCACAGGTTCACAGATGCCAAAAGAGCATGGAGGTATTTCACTGTCCCTGTTTCACTTCACTTCCACACCACAGATGTGTCCTGAAAAGCTCTACAGCAACCCCAAGTCTAGAATCTGATCCCAGAGCCCTGAGCATTATAGGAATTCAGATCTATTGAAATTGGTGCATCTTTTATTTTTTACACAATGAACTGTTATACACAACAGTTTCACATAACATTCCTCAAATTTTCCCTTTCAGGAAGTATTGGTAATCTTTTTTTACCATCTTTGGAAGCCAAGGTAAAATATACGTGTACATTGATAAAAATCCTTCATTGATCTCCACAAGCTATGTAAAACCTGAAAGCACTATTTTTCAGAACATATATTTTCTCAACCACTGTAGAAGAATCACAGAATCCTGTGATTCTTTTGAGACCATCTAAAGAACCTGAAAGTGGACGAGTTTATATGACCTGATGAGACACATCTGCAGGCCCTGAGGGAACCTGGATGAAGTTGCTACATCATCTTCTATCGTATTTGAGAAGTTGTGGCAGTTTGATGAAGTTCCCACATACTGGAAAAGGAGGAAAAATAACCCCCTTTTTTAATAAGGGGAATACAGCCCGGTCAGTCTCACCTCTGTGCCCAGGAAGATCATGGAGTAGAACTTCCCAGGAGGAGGATCCTCAGGACCCATCAGGAGCAGGAGTCACCCTTGCTTAGACTGGCAGAGTCCATCTGGGAAGACCACTTAGGACACTAACACACATTGCTATCTATCCCCCTTGCTGTGTCCCACGAGGTGAAAAAGTATTTCCTACAGAGCTGAGGCTGGAGAAGTTGGAGCAGCTCCTCCCTCCACACTTTTACAGCCAGAGTACCAGGACAGCAACACGTGCAGGTTTGCCTTAACAAGGTGTGTTCCACCCTGTACACAACGTCGTGGATTCAGCTCCACAGGAGCAGCAACACTCCACAACGCTTTCATCTTCTGTTCATCATTCCAGAATCTTAAATGTACATTGATGCATAATTTATGGGGAGAAGGAAATTACTTCTTCTGCAAAGAGCCTCTAATGGGTACGGAGGCTCCGCAAGCAGGTTGCAGACTCTGCTAGAGAAATAATTCTTATGCTCTACATACTGCAGAGTTATTTTATACAAAAAGAGGAGAGAGAGTGCAGAGGGAAAATACAAAGGTGTGTGGGCAAAAGGACGGATAATTAACGCTATTTCCATTTTTCATGAAGAATGATGCTACTCTGGGATTTTGAGGGGGGTTTTGGGGTGTAGTTTCTTTGTTTTTCCCGGAAAAAAAAAAAGATAGTGTTTCCTAAGGACATTAATTGCTAAGCAGAGAGTGCCACGTGTGGACGTGGAAACAGCTTTTATTTATGGCACTGTGCCTCACTATTCCGTGTGAAAGTTATTTCAGGTCTGTTGTAAATGGTTAAATCATTTAGGATGGACACAAAGTGAATAAAGTAGATATATAGATGTTGATAGTGTGGGTTTTATTTCCCCTGGACAAGAACATAGCACAGATGTTAGCATCCCTCCTCCAATTACAGAGAAATATATGATGATATCTTTGAATTTTGCTCCTCTTCAGTTCATCTAGCAACAGCAAGGCTGGAGATCCTCACAGTCCGTGGAGAGCTGTTCTTCAGCAGAAAAAGAGGCTTCTCTAAAGTATTTCAGATTTTCTTACACTGAAATCATTAGTCATTTCTCAACCAGCCATGGTGGCTGACAATACTATTAGTGAACAATGATTTTCTACACAGTGTTCTATCCTAGAGGACCCCTACAACAATATATGAGCATGTAAAAAGAGCAAATACGAATCTGAAACTGAGCACGGCTCTGAATCTGTGAGTTTTATGGGAAATGCAGCCATTGGGGCTGAACTTTTCTTTTTTCTCCACAGGAGGCAGATTAAGCCTGAGATAACATTCCAAAAAAATCACAGCTCTCCCTTCAGATTCAAACAAGGACAAGCAAGTTGGGGAAATAATCCAGTTCATCATGAAAATCTGCAAAAGAATGCTCTCAACTCTCCTTCCAGGTGACGTGGAGAATGGGAGAAAATGGAAATATACTGTCTTTTTCTCATACTTTCTGGATGCAGTCAGACCTATTTCTCTTCTCTAAGCAGTTATTTTTGAAGACACACCACGTGGGCCTCGGGGGGAGCACAGTATTAAGGGGGGACTGGTACCTAAAATTAGCATGAAAATTCATGTTTCATCCTAGAAATTGGAAACAGAAAATATTTACCCTATGACTCAGAAATCCAAGTGTGCCCTATTAACAACAGTGAACAGCCCAGTAAGAGTTTTACGACACTCAGACTTCACATTATTTGTACAAATTAAATCTGACAATGTTTATGAAAAAACACACATTTAAAAATACGCTTTAACAGTGTTTTGTGAGCCACTTGTAAGCCTAAAGAAGGGGCTAACTTCATAGCCAGTGTAATTTGTACTGAATATCCAATCAGCTCTAATTATTAACAGCATGTTACATGTGCATACACAAGCATCTGTCATCCCAGAGGATCCCAAAACATTTTCTGAAGTCAGCACAGTAGTTGGGGCAGGACTCCCCAGGGTGCTGAGCTCAGGTGAAGCTCTGCAAAACTTCTGAGGACTCTGACCCCAACAGGATGTCTCAGAGCTGGAATGGAGCAGTCCGTCTCCCAGACAAAGGAGATTTCTTGAACAAGACAGCAGGAAATCCTCTACTGTTCTGTGGAAATGCCAGTTCTGAAGCAGCCAGCATGACGGAAATGGCACTTTCCCATGTGTGATCCCTACGGGAACTCAGCTTCTAAGTTTACCCTCTTCTCCATCCCATTTGGATCCTGCCTACAGCAATTGAATTAATAGCTAATAACAATGCATTCACTCAGCAGATGCACATACCATTAACTAAATCCCTTATCACCTTTCACTAACCCTTATTTTATTCAGTCCCTTGGTGCTTAAAACTTATTTAACCACAACCGAAGTCTGATGGCAGCTTTTGCAGCCAAATCCATGACTCAATCCATGCACTCTCAAAGCACCACTCAGAAGAGTGCACAAACCCAACAATAATAATGAAAAAAATCCCAAACACCAAACAAGAAGAGCTATTTGGAACGTGTTCATTTCTTTTCATCTCCTTATCTCTAAGTGTCAAATTTAGCATCACGCGCAGTAATTAGACTTTGGTACCAGCTTATCACAGCAATAAGACAAGTTCTCATCATCATAACACTTCTTCCTCTGCCAATTCAAGCAGTGATCACAATCAATAAAAGTAATCTACAGCAGCTTCTGCCCTGTCCTGCAGTTTCTGAATTAAAGCAATGCTGTCAGCCAATAGAACTTTCTTTTTAAGTTTTAGAAACCAAGTGGTAATGGAGAATTACTTTTATATTCCCAGATAACTAAACATTCATATTAAATATTCCCCCTCCAGTAAAACCACAGAAAACCTTAAGTTGCTTATGTGACCTGGAATTTGAAATGCAGTCCACAAAACTTCACCAAGTAGGTACATCTAAGTAAAATAAATATGAACCTATTCCATAAAAACTTTCGCCATTCACTCTTCAACTCAATTTGGGTTGAAAGGACTCCATCCAGACAAGATGCTCTTTCTGGAATAGACAGAAATGCAGAAGAACAGAGATAGAATCCAAGAGATTCAAAACTGGAACAGATACCAAAGTAGGTGTTTCACCTTGCAGAGAGGGAAGAGAAGACCATGGAGATTGCTGGAGAAGGATAAGGGCTGGCAGAACCGACATGAAGAGGTGGAAAAAAGCAGAGGAGCTGACTGCAAGGTCCTAGTGGTCCAACATCAACTGAAGAATGTGGTCCCAAACCATACACCCAAGTTACTTTAATCTCTAGGTGTTTGCCCTGCAGTAGCTCTTCTCTTTTCTGGCATGAAGAGGTTTATGACTGAATTTGGGAGTGTATTTATTTCTCAGAAAAGGACCAAGAGGAGTTCATACAGTTCTGGATTTACTGATGCCTACAGTGAGGTCTAATCTTGCAAGTATAAAAGTCCCAAGAATCACAGGCCCCTGCGTAGCACAGAGGACCTGACGTCTATGAGAACTGCATCTGACCTTCAAAGCGACCACTTTGCGTCAACAAAGACTCCATTAATAGCTCACGTTTTAAAAAGCTGTTCACAGCTTACTATCTTACTGCAAATGGGAATTTTGGGAAAGAAACTTGGAGATAAGCAGCAAAATTAAGCAAAGCCTTGACACAAAGACTTGAAGTGTAATTATTAAAGCAATTGTGTTTTTTTGAGATGCAGCTCTTCTCTGTATTGTACAAGAACCAAACCTATCGGCCCTTAATTTTAGCAGAAGAGCTTCTGCTCATCTAAACCAGCAAGAGTGCTTGTGCCTGATTAACACAGGATGAATCGGTTCCCGGGAGCAGAGCTCCTGCCACAGTGTTTTGTCTGTTCTCTTTCCAGATCACATTCTGCTACAGATTTCCACATTTAGATGACAGATCTGGCTGCTGTCTGTGGGATTCACCTAGCTGCAACTGCACATTGATTAGCAATTGCCTTAAGGAAATTCAGAGTATCCAGGCAACAGGGAGGAGGCCGTGATACAGCATCTGGATCAGAAGCAACACAGGCAATGAAGGAGATCTCAGAGAAATTAACCTACAACATATCCATTTGCTTTAAGCAGTAGATTCCCAGTCAATTTTTGTAGCTATGTATTAATGGTGAGGTTAACTCAAAGATCAATTTGGGTTTATTGTCAGTCAAATAAGGCAAACTGTTACAATCTGCTCATTTGAATTTATGTCTGAAATTTAACATATACACCAAAAAGCGTCCTAAAGGCAGTGACAGCACGGGGGAAAGTCACCTACAGTACAAATCACTCTTATTTATTCTGATTTTTCCTGTGCTGAGATACCACTAGGTATTGCCACATGGTATTGTTAACACTCACGTACAATTGCACCCAAGCATATTTAATGCATGGAAAAACTCTAAAATAAAGCAATGATACTTAAATAAATAAGCAATTAGGCCTTGGTAGCCTGGGTCACAGAAGCTGAAGGAGTTTCATGAGACAGCTGTATTACACCAATTGCTATATCCACATGCATAGATGAAAAAAAAGACATAGGGAACATAAATGAGGATGTGCTTGTGGATGGTATATACAGAAAACAGGAGAAGCAGTTGGAAATGCCCTACCTAGCACAAGGCCGTAGGAATAATGAAAACACTATGTCAAGCCATTATGATATGCAACTCTTCTTGCAAATATTTAAATATTTATATACTATATAGTTCCGTCACGAGGATGTGTCCCATTAACACCTTCCCTCTGGAGAAGGTGGTGGTGTATTTATGGCAGCTCACAGTGAGCTCTGCAGTGCCAATGAAACACTGCAGCCTGTGGAGGCCAGGCTGCCTCTGCAAAGAAGCAGCTGGATAACACCAGTGAGGAGCAGCCAATTCCAGAGTCCCAAGATCACCCAATACCAAGAAACCACACCAAAAAGTGCCTGGCTGCCATCCATCAATGGACTACTAGCTACAGCCTTCAACACATCAGACTGTGCTCAAAGAACAAATGATATCTTAAAAAAACCCTGAAATCTAAATGGGGGAAAAAACAACTAATTCACTGTATCTGTTCTGATGGAGGTGTTTGGGGACTGCCTTTTTTCTAAGGTTTGCCTTTTAAAACTCATGACTCCTAATGAACAATTTCTGACATTGGAAAACTTCTTACTGGAAGTGAAGACAGAGAAGCCGGTCAGGAATGCCACAGGAAACTCAAAGCCACTCTAAACCCCTATCAGATATTTTAATATTTGCTTTTAGAGAACAAGAGTTACTCAGGTACCACTTCAGCTGTTTGTGGAATGAAGCACTGTTATCAGAGGACACTTCAGTACAGCAGCACTCATTGCTCAGCACTGGTAATTGTGCACATACACAACAAGGTGTTGCCTTTTTTCCACTACTACTGGCTTAAACAATAACAAGGAAAAGAAACAGCAAGCAAAGCATAAAAGCCAAAGATAGAAGATGAGTCTTTCTTCAGTGTACAGATGTTAATATGCGGATCTCCAACACGATACATTATAATGGTGCTAAAGGAGGCACTATGATTTATTGAGTCAGTCTGTAGTACGGAGACAATAATAGGCGGATCTTATCTTATTCAGTGGAACATGTAGTTCCTCTGCATGGGCATCCCCAGCATATGCCACCCTTACTCGTCCAATCTTTCTGTCATGTTTTGCGTGCCACAGACACAGCTCTCATTTTGAGGCTGGACCATGTTGGCAAGACCCACAGGCTGTGAAGGCACCAGAAACCCAGCAAAGCAAACCCAGCCATTTTGCTGAAGCAGCTGGGAGAGTGGGGCTGCTGTAGAGAAATCCAAGGAAGGCCAGCACATCAGATAAATTAGGTTAAAGGCATCTTGATTTGAAGCATGTTTCTGAATACACCTCTCTACTTCAGCTGAAATTCTAACTGCACTATTAACGTAATTTATTACACTCATTAAGTACCACAATCGGAGACCCCATCTACAGTAGCTGGTTTTATACACTTTCAAAATGTTAGCAAGCCACCCCATTACATCTTAGTCATGAGACTAATGCAGATTACTTATTACTTCTCTTGGCAATCACATAACACTTGTCCTGAGAATGAAAGATGATGCCTTGACAATAATATGCTATAATGTAATAACCCTTCACATGTTATAAAGTGCAGCACTTTTTCTTTTGAGGATCACTAAGTGCTAGGCAGGCATTCATTAATACAGCCTCACCAGACACTGGTGACACAGCCATCCCTATTTGAAATTCAGCCACCATGCCCATGTCCCCATGTGCCTCTGCACAGCTCCCCTCCCTACTGGTGCCTTCAAGCTCAGCCTTCCCAAATACCATTGCTTCCACTCTCCCCCTCCTATCTGCACAAGCAGAGAGCCGCAGACACAGGGGATCTGCTGAAATATTAATGAAGAGAGAAGTGTTGTTTTAATATTCTCCAGGCCAGTATACTGAAGTATAGAGCAGTTACCTGATCTGCCCAGGGCCGCTCAGCAGCTGGGGAAGAAATGGGAATAAAACCTGGAAGTGGTGGCTCTGATCAAAAACAGCCCTCCCTTGGGGTCCCTGTGAGAGCCCACAATTCAAACGCAGAAGTAATTGCTAAATAATTAGTAACCTACACAATTACTTCCATGCATCCATCAGTATTTTCTGCTCTGCAGTGGAAATCAATAAATGCCTGATATTACAATCATGGTGATTTCCTACCCACCAGAAGGCCCAGACAGGCTAGAAAGATTTCTCCTTCCTAATGACTATTGTCATTGACAATTCCTAACTGGCTTGAGTGAGTTCCCTGCAGCTTTACCAGCACAGATATGGGGCAAAATCACCAATATTGGTGCAGCATCACCGTTCGGGGCAGGTATTCCTGGGTTTCAGCTGGATTCATGTGATCAACGTGTAGCTTTCACTAGGGTAAGAAAGATGTTTCTGGACTTTATGGTTAAAAATCAGCACATTAAAAGCACAACTGAAAAACCTCATGTTTTAAGGCTTACCAATGCCCCCTCCCACCTGATCACACTTTTTGGAGCCTTTTGGGTGCAGAACACACCAGGGAGATGACAGGTAATCAGAACAGCAGCTGCCATGCCCACTCTGCATTCACTGGGATGTGAATGAAAAGCTGCCCAGAGGAACCTATTTGCAGTGCACCAGAAGAAATAATAATGGCATTACACAGCCCTGTAGGTCGGTAACACCTTTTTTGTCCCATTCAGTTTGCACTTTCTCTTTTTGCAATTAGAGCACTTTCAAAACCCAGGTTGGTCTTTCAAAACCTGACACTCTCCCCTACTCTTTTATGGTTTTCAACTGATCTCTTCTGCTTGCTCTTTATTCTGTCCAAATCAATACTATCTGTATCAGCATCAAAGTCCTATGTATTACCCCTCTTCTGACGGCTCCCGGTTTTCTAATCTTTCCTCCCAGTTCTCTTCAATAACTGTTATTAAACAAGTGCTTGTGCTACCTCTTTTCCTGAAGGTTTTTCTCAGTGATAGTGCCAGTATCCAGGTGGCTTTATGTCCATCTCCCCCCCACACACGCATATTGATGCTTACAAATTAAAAGCCAAAAGGGTCCTTGGGACCACCCTGACCCCAAACTACCAGCCTGCTTCAGCCACATGAGCTTGAGGCTGCTGAAATGCAGCATAAAACAAGAGATAATTAAAATAATCTAAGACTAAAGCTGGGCAATAACAGAGACTTGAACATTAAAAGTTTAATTTATTTTGTGGTCTAGATTTTTTAGCAGATTGGGGGTTTTTTAATAGACAAAATTGCTTGTGATTGCAGCACTGAGTCTGAATCACACCATCTTCCAAGATCTAATCAAGATCTGGACTGTCTTGATCAATACAGCTGTAAAATAAGATTTCCAAAAAAAGTACAACAAAGGCATTAAAGAAATCTCGGAAGGCAGAAAAATAATTTCTTGAAGCTGTAAGTGAAAAATGAACTCTATTTATTTCACATTACAATCAAACAGTAATGTGTCTTGATGCATATTTGCACACATGCATCATCATTATTTGCTTTATTCTCATCGATTTTTCCTTCCATGGGCCAGCACTGCCGAACCACAATGCACCAGCATCACTGATGTCAACAGGGAAAGAGGCTTCTCAGCACTTCTGACAAATTATTCCTTTAAAGTTCAGACACTTCTGTCACCCACAGAAATGAAATACGAATCAGATTTACGAGAAATCAACCTCATCTTCAGCAACTCAGAAGAGCAACCTATGAAACCTAAACAGTTTAGCTGCTGCTGCATATAATCACATAAGCAATGAAACAACCATGTTATAACCGTCCCAGATGGATACAGCATTTCCTGAAAACTAATTCCCAGCATATCCCAGGAGCCAGCTTACAGACAGTTACCCATTTTGTCTTTCCAACTGGAAAGGTCACCAGAACAAATATGATCAGGAAGCAATGGCAAAGCCGTTTCGCTGATCTATTTTGAGCACCATGACAAAGAAAACTAATTTAGTGTTATAATTAGAAACATGGAGAGGAAAAAGCTCGTTTTGGAGAAGAGCTGCTGCTGGAACGTTAGCGTTGGTGCTGATGGAGCTAATCAGTTCAGAGGTGGAAGAGTGAAACCAAATTACACATTTAGCATCTTCATGCAAACTAGGTTTGACACTGCAATTGTCTGCAGTTGGGAATGAGTGCAAGGTTTAAAGGTGCCCTTAACAGGGGAGTTTTTAAAGAAGCAAATAGTCTCTGGGGACTTTTGTTTTCAGACCTTGAAAAGCAAAACCACATCACAATAGTTTCTGTTCATGTTTGATGACTACTTTCCAAAGGCTATTGGCTATTTGTATACAGCTCATGTTTTTAAAAGTATCCCGTATTTCTAACTACAAAGAATAACAAGAATAAGTCTGCAAGAAAAAGGCTTTTTCAATCTCTCGTAATAACAGAAAGACCCATTAAATTTCTTGCAAATGGAAATATGACAGGACACTGGGAGGACTTTCAAACCTATATTTATTTTCATTGTCTTCTCAAGAGGTACATTTGAATGTTCTCCAGAGAAAAAAAACCCAACTGACTCCAAATCGAGTGTTCCATTTAAAGGAGATATAGATTGCAGGTTTAGTTACACAAATCTTATTGGGTACCCAAATACAGCCAATTTGCTTTGCACTTCTCTGGGAGTCAAAGGTATCTTTTTCCCCACTCTCACCCTGGTGATATTTCAGCACCCCTTGGGTGTCTCAGTGCTGTTGTTTGCAAAATGACTCAAGTTAGAAGCAATTATCCAAGAATAAAGAAGGGGGGAAAAAAAGGCCAAAAGCAGTGCACCATGAAGCTGCACAGGGACATACAACTGAGTGATGAAGAATGCGTATTTAGGGAAGATGAAGGGGAAGGGAAAGAGAAACAGCAGGAGGGGGAAAAAAAAGTGAACAAGGAGATGAGCCACAGTGGATAAAAGAACAGATGCATACTGCTTCAGTGCTGCTGGAGTTCATACTGGATTTTCCTGGCCTACTGATGTTAATCTTCTGAGGCAGTTAAAGAGCAAAGAAAAAAGCACAACAGGGAAGTAGAGCAGTGGGATGGAAAGCAAGGCCCTAACTTGAGCAAGGGTGACGCAGGTGTGGTGTCCTACCACAGACATTTGAAGTGCTTTTTCACCACCCATGGCTCCATACCTTCATATGTTCCTACTTCCAGAAGGGTCCCACTTCGCTCCAACTCCAGAAATTCCTCCACAGTCAGAAAGTTATAGTCCACACCAGGCACTTCTCCTTCTCTTGGAGGGCGAGTTGTGCCTGAAAGGAAAAATTAGCACATTAATATAGTTGTTTTCTTATCAAGAGTTAAAAGGGACAGTAAAAGATTTTCATAAAGATACAACAGTATCTGTAAAATACAATTCTGTGAGCTACACAGTGTCAAAAGAATTCAGTTAGAAGTTAGGAACCCATGTAAAAACAAGACAAGACCTCTAGGTGAGTTGGCAGTACCAGCTGGAACAAAACAACCAAAGGACAATGGTTTTTTTATTCTCAGAAAGACCCTCTGGCAAAGGAATTTCCCATACCACATACAGAAACAGCTGGAAAAGTTTGGTACCTGGGAATAGGCCAGGTATTAGCACTGTCATACTTCAACTTCACTAAAATTGCAATCTGTACTCTCAGATAAAGCAGCTTCTTTCCAGGTTTCATTATTTCTGTATTACTATCTCACCAAGTGTTCTTTCACATCATAAAGATAACTTCTCCCTTGTTTCTTCTTAGTGTTTTATCTCTATTTAGACAATTATTTTTTATTCAGCATTAAAAAGCTCCATGAGGCAGTTTTGATGCACCATTCACACGTGCTCAACTAAAGAGACAACTTGCCAACTGCTTGCACAGAATTTCACCTATAAGCTCATTTCAGTTCATGAAATACTTTTGAGTAATAAGTCACACTGAATCTGACCACAATTTAAATGGCACCCATGGAGAACGAGGCTCTGATCACTGCTACTCTGCCAGCTCAAACTCTTCTCCCTTCTGACCAATTCATAACCCTCTGAAGCACAGTGTAAGATGAGTCACTTCATGACTTTTCTGCTAAGATGACTTGGGCCACAGCATTTTAGGTCACTGAGCACAGCTCCATTGATTAATGTTCAATAGCCTTTATTTTCCATGACTCTGGAGGCTAGGAGGTGGCTGGATTCTGTACATCTGAGATTAAATTCAAATGACAGATTTACAGATGGCTCAGGAAAGCGAATTTTGGAAGGAGGAGCAGAGTTAGAGAGTTGGAGGTGTCCAAGTGCTGTGGATGCAACCAGTTTGCTGGTTGGGAATAACTTCAGAGATGTGGAAGCCATACCTAAAAATTAATGAAGCATTATTTCTCACTTCTGAGGGATTCTTCCAGGCCCTTGGCAGCATCTTCTCAGTGCACACAATTTCTTAAACCCTCTATAAAAGGACAGAAGAAAGAATAAAGAAGCAGAGCTTCTGCAAACAAATTGGGAAGATTCCAGCTCTCAGAAGTTGAAAGAGCATAAATTTACCATGCCTGCATCTGGCAAATGTTTTCCTCAAGTGCCAGGGAAGCGGAAAGTCTTCTTATCCTCTATTCATCCGAGAGACTGTTCAAGAGGTCAGCCTTGACAGTGAGACCCTTGAAAGACTATCACTAGATTAATTTCCTTGATAGACATCCACTTTCTCTAACATCCTCTATTTCTTGTTTCAAAATAGAAATTCTTTTTTTATTATTATTATTTACTGTCAGCCTTCAGTTAGTTTACAAATTCCTGCGCTTTTTCTGTCATTCCTCCTCTTCGAGCTGCGTTAACAGGTGAAGGCAGGGGGGAAAGTAAAGAAAGGAGATGGAAATGGTGATGGATAGCTTCACCTTACTAGTAGAACTACTCTTTCCTGTTTGAAAGGATTGAATTTTGCATTCTTTGCATTTTTGAATCCTTACAGTAAGACTACAACAACTTTGACAGGGTAGATTGTAACTGAAGACAAGTGTCTTTCATAGTTGTAGTCCAGGGAAGTGCTGAAGCTGCTCACATGGCCCCTCTCTGCCCCAGTGCCTGTGTCCCCATCCAAAGGCAGGCAGCGAAGGGGAGCACACTGTGCCCACACACGTCCCTCCCTGGCACACAAGGAGCATGGAGCACACACCCAGCAGCTGGGATGAAGGGACACAGCCCAGGTGCAACATCTCCTCCCTTAGCACTGACACTGCCCTCACAGAGCACCATGTTGGCCTCTGCCACGTTCCCCTAAACCTGGCCCACCAGAGGGAAGGAAGAATAATGATAACTATGTCCAACGATGTGCTGCAGCTGTCCCATGCTTGGAGCACAATGAAAGTGAGAATTAGACTCCTCATCCATCAGTCAAATGTCACCCTGAGCCATGTGGCACACAAGCTGAATTACAAAGAATCTGATTTACATTTTCCCAGTAACTAGTAACACATATTGATGAGACACAAAGATCAGGGAACTTCAGGACTGCTTTTACTTTATCTTTTAAAGCGTCTTCTTGCCTTTATCTGTATCTTCCCACAGAGAGTATTTATTAATCATTTTTTTTCCTCCTGAATTTTTATAGCGGTGAAATTGCAGTCAGCATTCTACACTAGTGCTGGCTGCCTATTTGACATGACAATTATATCTCTGCCATAATTCCTCTGAGCCATTTTAATGGATCTATTTGTTTCATCTCGGTGTTCTTAATTTCCTGAATATGTTCAAGTCGAAAAATCGCAGATGTGCTCGCTATCAGCACGACGGCCTGCAACACACACTGAATGCATTAGGAACACCGAGTCGCCCCATAAAAGAAAAACATTACATCACAGAGATAACATTTGTCACCTCACTCGGTCCTCAGCAGCAAACAGAGGGAAAACAAAAACTACACTGGTTAGGGTATCTTATCTGGGCCAAGGCGAAAAACCCAACAACTTTCCATGTTGCTGTCTAGAGCAAAGATTGCTTGCAGATGCTCCGGCTGTTATCCTGCTTCACATCTGAACAAGTGTTACTGAATGCAATTCAGGAAGGCAGAGGGAAGGGAAAACCCGCCTCCGTTTTTCTTGTAGCAGAATGACAGGCTGCCGGCTGGACACACGCCTGGCAGATGGCATTTCAAAGAGTTTCCATGAACCATCTGGGATGTGTACAATGATTACAAACCACACTTACAACAAAGCCAGAAGGACTGCTTCACAAGGAGGGAGGGGGGAAAGGGCGGGTGGGAAGAAAGAGGGGAAGAAAAGAAAGCCAAGAGGCACATAAGAGCACTCCATGACTTTTCCCAGGCCAAGAAGAATCAGCACCTTCCCAGAGCCCTTCCACAGCCTGAAACAACTGCTCCATGACTGTGCCTCGTGTGGATATGCCGACACCATCACAGGCTAAAAGCTACCACTGGAGCTCTCTGCTGATAAACTCCAATCGTAATTGAGTCCCCCATCATTAATGTGACTTAATTATGTACAAAGCATAGTGTGTGTGTCCTCTTTCCGCCTTTAAATTGCATTTCAGCATCCTTACTACAGAATGGTCGTCAGTGGAGTAGATGACTGTATTTTTATCAGAGCAAATAGCAGGTCTGACCACTGCTAATGGCAGAATTAATTGAGCACAGTATGAGCTGTAGACAGCCCAAACATGAGACAGCCAGAAAAGACGAGCCAATCACACTTAAATATGTTAACCTGCCTGTCATGTTTGCACCAAAATATTAAGTGACATGAAATCTTATTGCCATTAGGTAGCAATTTAGCTAATTAATTTGAGCTATATCCATTTGAGCATATATCCAATGGATATATGCTACAAGAAGGAAGTAGAAGGACTACCAAATCCTTCTGCACATTTAATGGTAATGCCTTCAAGTCTTATTTGGCTAAAATGTCCCACAACATACAAAACTAGTTAGATACAGCAAATTCACAGGGCAATTGATCAAATCTCCTGTAACAACAGAAGACATGAGAAAATAAATAATAAAAAAGCAAGGCTCCTGGTTAGCACTACCTTCTCTTGTGGTCTGCAGAGGTAAAACTACATATAACATGAGTGGCTCAGATATGTGATGGAATGTTTGCCCAGCTGTTGGTTTGGTTATCATCCCCAAGCTGGAAACTGCACCTAAGAAACTACTTCTAGATACAGGTGAGCTTGCCCAAGCAGAGCCCAGTGCTGTACCCGAATTAACTAATTTAGAGCTTTCCAGCCATGCCTAGAATAACTAGACTGTGGCTCAGATGTACTGATGACTATCAACTATTGCTCTGAATAATTTAAGCACCCATTTAAAAGACAAATAGCTGCTGCTGTTGTGTTGCCTATCAACCATGCTGACACTTACCCAACATGAGCCTCAATTATAGTATGGCCAGACTGTTAATATATGATTCAAGGGCTGCTTAGCTCCTTATCAATTTACCAGGGCTTGAAGTTAAGCTGTTAATAGCCACTGATGCCCTGCTGCTAAATTAATCAGAATCTTGCTTATTGTAATCTAAAAATAAGACTTCAAAGGGGCTGTAGTCACTTCAATTGCTTTCTTGTTAAACAAAAACAGTTCTTGAGCAGTAACACTGTTACTATGCACCAAAACAGCCCCTAGCAAGTTATTTAGAAGTTGCCTTTTCAAGTGCAAAATACCTACATCTCTCATTTGCAAAAGAAAAATTATTTCTGTAAACTCATTTCCAGTTCCACTGGCTTTCAGTGACAATCCCGAGAGCCACCAAAATATGACTGATCAAACCACAAGTCATTTGGTTCTCACCTCCACTGACCAGTTCTCTTAAAATGACAGACAACATGGGAGTTGTACACTCATAGCAGTGACATAGTTGCTACAACCATGTTTGATACAAACTCAAGTCACAGAATCACAGAATCACAGAATCACAGAATGTTATGAGTTGGAAGGGACCCAAAAGGATCATCTAGTCCAACTCACCATCTAACACCCGTAAGGAGACCGAGAGCACATCGCAGAGCATAACACCAAACTGGATCCCTCACAGTCTAGCAGGCCACTCCGAGCCGGAAGGGGCCCAACGTCATCCAGCCCTACACCGCCCTGCTAGACCATGTCACTAAGCTCCTCGTCCAGTCTTCTCTTAAACACCTCCAGGGATGGTGACTCCACCACCTCTCTGGGCAGCCCATTCCAATATGCGATTACTCTCTCTGTGAAAAACCGCTTCCTAATGTTAAGATTGAACCTCCCCTGGCGTAGCTTGAGGCCGTGCCCTCTCGTTCTGGTGTCGTCAGCCTGGAAGAAGAGGTCCACACCCATCTGGCTGC